>PVKA01003846.1:0-30243 GCA_004027165.1 Ctenomys sociabilis
CAAGATACACAAAAATGAAATTGTCCAAAACTTATTGTACAGAAAAAAATGATTAAAGCATATACACAAAAAATATTAGCTATGGAAGAACAAAATTAAATAGCATTTTATTTCACATTAGAAAGGGAAAAAAAAGGACTAAGTGTGTAAGAAACTAGACTAATTAAAGGACTGAAAGAAAAAATCTATCCTCTTTGAATTTTATACTTGGCAAATGTACCTTTAAAAAACTAAGAGTAAAATATTTTCTAGTTATACATACTTGAAATATTTTAATACTTCCAGATATAGCATATAGGAAATAACAAAGAGCATAATTCAAAGGTTAAGAGAAGTTGCAGTATGCTCCTGCATGAATAATAAAAAGCTCTCAAAGTGATAGTTATGCAGGACTATATAAAATATATTAGATGAACTCTTATTTAAAAGGTCATTGAAGATTTCTATGAAACAGTGCCAATCTTGTATCGGTTTATACACGTATTTTTATATATATATATTTGTGTGTATGTGTGTATAAAGGACAGGGAAGAAGTAATATAAAGTCAACAGAAAATGGAAATATATTTTTTAAAGTTTCTAATACTGAGAGAAGATATCATGTGATGTCTTTTAGATAAATTGTAATTCAAAGATATAATATAAATCTTAAAACAAAAATTAAGATTAAGCACTATTCAGAAAATTAAACACCAATTAATTAAAAATTAAATGTTTCAAAACATTTGAACTAAGAAAAAGTTTTCATGATAGTAAAGAAGTAAAAGAATAAAACATAAGATAAATGCTGGAATGACAAATAAATGACATCACTTCTGACAGTTTGGGGATAGAACATCACACAAAGTTCTAGTGTGTTGTGGACATGGATAATGCCCATGACACTTACTGGTGGCCAGGTGTCACTTGTGGGACTGAGCTACAGCTGTTTCCTTGAAATCCACCCTGTAGTCCCATATGGAATCATGACCCATAGGGAGCAAGAGAAGTCCATTTGAGAGTGTGGTGATGGAAATATTTTGCTCCTGTATACAAAAGAATAACTGAAAGACTACTACTGTACGCCTTTTATCTCCTGTGTTTATTGTTTTCCCTATTTGGTGGGTTCTTTCCATTCTCATTCATGGGGTTGTGATCATTTTGCTCCCTCTCTAGAACATCATTTAGTAGTCTGTGTAGGCTTGGCTTTGTTATCATGAAATTCTTTAGTTGTTCTTTGTCATGAAAGTATTTTACGTCTCCACTATACTTGAAAGACAGTTTTACAGGGTGTATCAATCTGGGTTGGAATTTGTTTTCTTGTAAGACTTGAAGTACTTTGCTCCATGCTCTTCTTGCTCTGGTGGTTTATGAAGAGAAACCTGCCGTTATTCTGATGGGTTTTCCTTTAAATGTGATCTGTTTCTTTTCTTTAGTGGCTTTTAGTATACTATTCCCATGCTGAATTTCTGGGATATTCATTATTATATGTTTGGATGTGGTTTTAATTGGGTTGATGTTATTTGGAGATTTGTCAGATTGTTGCCCCATATTGGGACAATTCTGCTATTACTTCTGCCCATATTCTTTTTATATCATTTGTATTGACTCCTTCCTTCTAATTGATGCCTATTAGTCTCACATTGTTCATCTTTTATCATCTTGTAGGTGGTGAATTATTTTTTCCTGCATCCTAGTTGTTTTTAAGAGATCCTTGCTTACTTTTTCAGTAGCTGCAATGGTGTCTTTGAGGTCAGAAAGTCTATTTTCACTTTCATTCAAATGGATTTGCCAGCTTGTGATTGAGGTTTTAATTTCCTGTATATCACTTTGGATCTTTTTCATACATTCTATTTCTTTCCTATATTGCTTATTCAGGGGTTCTGTCATTTCTATATTCTGCTTTATTTTTTATCAGTGTATTCTTCAGAAGCACTTAGTATTTCTTTGATTATTGTTATCACTATTTTTTTTACTTCAATTATTTCTGATCTGATCTCTTCTATACCTTTTTGCAGTTGTTTCTTTACTTCCAACACTGTTATTTCAGAGATTGCAGGTATATGATTTCCAGTTTCCTCTATGCTAGTGTCCTCTGTATTTTTACTGGGTGGACTCGGGGCCTGAGACTGCTTTTTGTTCCTTCTCTTTGTCATTTTGTGTACCACTGATTTTTGACCTTTGGTGCAGAGTTTAGATAGAATTATTCCCTTAGCACCAGGTCTGGATCTATGAAGTTCAAGCTTCTCCAGGTGGGTGTGGCTTGGGTCTGGCTGCTGTGCTCCACTTCTTCCTGTTGCAGCCTTGCAAGTGAACCCTTCGTGTCATACTGACAAGATGTTGTGCTCCTGAGTCAGCTGGGTGGGTCTTGGCTCTAGTCTCTATGCACCGAATTCTGCTGAAGGGTTCCATGCCAGGCCTGCGTTCTGGGTCGCTGCTTCTTAACTGCTTTTTTCAAAAAAAAAAAAAAAATGTTGGAAATTCTTAGTACAATCATCTCAGCCATCTTGTGTATAAACTTGCATGTTTTTCCCTCCTTTTTTTGATCTGTCTCCTTTCTTTGTTGTTTAATCCTTAAGTTCAGTTTCTTTCTATTACATCTTTCAGGTTTTATTTATTCTTTCAGGTTCTTACACTAAGGAAACTATGATATTTATATATGTGGATCTGATTTATTTCACTTATTAGTATAATCTTTAGTTGTGCCTACTTACCTATAAATGCTTCAAGTTTGTCTTTCTTTGTAGCTAAGTAATACTCCATTGTATAAAAATACCACATCTTTTTCATCCATTTATCAAGTGATGTACATTTTGGTTGTTTCCAAGATTTGGCTATTACAAATTGTGCTGCTATAAACATAGGCACACATATGTCACTATGATATGATGTTTTCGGCTCTTTTGGGAAAATTCCCAGTAGGGAGATAGCTTGATTGAAAGAAATTTCCAGTCCTAGTTTTTAAGGAGTCTCCACACTAATTTCCATCAGGGTTGCACCAGTCTGCATTCCCACCCGCAGTGGAGAATGGTTCCTTTTTCCCCATAGCCCTCCAGCATAGATGTTCTTTGCTCCTAGATAGGAAGAACCACCATTGTAAAGATGGCCATACTCCCAAAATTGCTATATAGATTTAATGCAATTCCTATCAAAATACTATCAACATACCTCACAGATCTCGAGCAAACATTCTTAAAATTTATTTGGAACCAGAAAAGACCTAGAATAGCAAAGGCAATCCTGGGCAACAAAGGCAAGGCAGGAGGCTTTACAATCCCTAACTTAAAACTATAGTACAAAGCTGCTGTGATAAAAATCAGTATGGTACTGGCAAAAAAAAAAACAGACCTGAGAATCAATGGACCAGATTAGAAGATGCAGATGCAACTACAAACACACTTAGCCAACTTATCTTTGACAAAGGTGCCAAACATGTTCACTGGAAGAAAGATAACCTCTTTAACACATAGTGCTGGGAAAACTGGTTCTCTACATGCTGAAAACTGAAACTAGACCTGGGTCTATTGCCATGTACTAAACAAAGTCAAATGGATTAAAGATCTCAAAATTAAAATAGAAACACTAAATCTCCTGAAAGAGAAAGTAGGTGGAAATCTTGAAGATATAAGAGAGGCAGACAGTTCATGAACAAAAACCAGACTGCACAGGAAATACTCCAGGAAATAATTGGGATCTCATCTCACTGAGAAGTTTCTGCATGTCAAAAGAAATCATCAAAGAGTGAAAAAAAAACAACCCACAAACTGGGAGACAATCATACTCAACAACCACTCAGACAAAGGACTTCTATCTAAATTATATAAAGAAGTTTTAAAAATTTGGCCCCCAAAATTTAAAGAACCAATCCAAAAATGGGCATGTGTGATGAATGCATACTTCTCAGAGGAAGAGATATACATGGCAAATAAATACATGAAAAAATGTTCCATAGCACAGGCCCTTCAAAAAATACAAATTAAAACAACATTGAGATAGCATCTCAACCCCACAAAAATAGCTATCATAAAGAAATCAACTAAGAAAAGACAGTTATATAGATGCACGGTGTGTCTTCAATCTCCCCTCTCACCTGGCCTGCAGTGTCAGGTATGAAGGGCTCAGTATTATGATTTAGTTATGATGCTTAGGTATCAGGTGTCATTAGAAAGTTTCATTTAAAATATTTTATGCTCACCCATGGTGGTGGTGCATATCTATAATCCTAGCACTCAGGAGGCTGAGGCAGAGGGAGCACCTTGAGTTTGAGGCCAGCCTGACCCCATCTCAAAAACAAACGAACAAACAAAATATTTGATCCTGTAGTTAGGCTTTTTCAAATCTTACAGTTGAAGTTTATTTTTGAACACTACCCCAAAATAAACAGCGAATAGCAGATGCTACCTACCTAAATGGAAGAGTGCCCAAGTATGACAGTTGAGCTCTGTCCCTGAGAAAGAACAGTGGGCACCTTTTCCAGTCCCCAGGAATCTGCACCTCACCATGGACAAGGAATAAAACCTAAATGATCACATAGGGGCAAGCGCATCATCTAAGCAACTTAGGACTGGAGCATCCTGGACTCAAATCCCCCTTTACCACTCAGCACTGTGTGAGTGTGGTCGCCCTATTGTTAGAGCCTTGGCTTACCTATCTGTTAGTTGGGAATATCTACCCCTGAGGTTGTTGTGAGCATTAAATAGAAAAACACAGCCAATGCAATCTTAGAAAAAGAACTACTTTGGTGCAATGAAATAATTTCAAATTCATGCAGTGCCTCCTAGGCCTATCTGTGCATCAGAGAATACAGTAGCACTTTTCAGGCAGCTTCATGCAAGCTTCACTCAGATGGGGCCACTTGTGTCCCTACTGCCTTCTCCAGGTGAAATCCCATTTTATTCAGAAACAATTAAATGTTTTGACCTCATTTTGCTTTTTGCCCTTTTGATATTAATGGTCACTGAAATGTCCTTTTTTTAAAAAAAAATGAGGTGGCAGGGGTGTTTAGCAATCTCAGGTAGAAGCTATATTCTCTTTCTCTGGGGGTTGCACCCTCAATACCCTAATAATCCACACACACACACCCAGTACTATCTTGTAACTAATCCCAGCCCCCAGTAGGCCCAGACACATCCCATCTCCAACCCTTTATGGATTCAGCTCCGGCACTGAACCATCCGCAGCTGAATCTGGTTGGTGGGTGGAAGCCTTCAGTGCAGAAGCGTGGCCTTTAGAGTCTCAATAGTAGAAGAGCTCACTGTCACGCTTGTTAGCGTCTTGCTCCAGTACACAGAAAAATTGATTCTTTTAGCAGGTCAAATTATTTTTGTATTTTTCTTTTTTCATGCATGGTAACTCCATTCTTTTACCTGGTCAGTTCTTTTAAGAAAGATCCAGTTAGGGGAGCCGCACCTTATTATCTTCCACCACCAAGGCATGGTGCAAAGACAGTTTAATTCTAAGGGGAGAATCATTTAAGTGTGACCTATTGTGCTAGTCTGCATGCTTTTCACATCAAGTGCTGTGAGTTAAAGAGGTCTTTAATTCATCTAAACCACATTGATAATTTACACTGAACTTAAAATGCCCATTGCCTTTTCCAATCAGCTGATTCCCAAGGTGAATTTTAAATAATACCCATTCTTTAGCTAATATCTATGATGCCTAGACTATTACAATGGTTCACAGGAAGATTGCCACACAGCTAAAGTGATTTCCCCAAATGGTATCTTCATTACCTCTAAGACATTCCACTTAATTAGGATTCTTAAAACTCAACATCAGCCCTGGTCTCTATGCATTCAATAACAGTATTAATGTGGTGGTCTAAATACACAAAAGCAGTGTGATTCTAGAACTATGGTCTACAGAGTACAGGCTGTGAAAACAAGACAATCCATATGGAAAAGGAATAGCAGAGATTCAGTCAGGGTGTGCAATGTTACCACAGGTAGGCCATAACTGATCCCTTGACTTGTAGGAAAGCGAGCAGTGATATATCATAACAGAAACAGCTAGTATGCATTAAGCATTTACTATGAAGGTTTTGTCAAGATGGTATTACTGAATCCTCCACATGTCTAGGAAATATATACCAACCTTATTCTCACTAAAAAGTAGGTCTTGTAGAGCAAGGACTTGCTTTCCCAGTGACAGAAAGTTATGGAAAGCCGCAAAGAAGAGCTTCAGTCTAACAGCAATGCCCATGCCCAGGCAGTGCCAGCCTGCCAGCCCTCTAATCAGGTGGGCTTCATGTAGCTGTAACTGAGGCTTCCACTTGCAAATTTCAGCAGCGGTGCGTTAGACCCAGGTGTTACACAGTCCCAAGGCAGAGAGCTTATAACCAGAATGGTCTTTCATCCAGCATGGTTCTGAAGCAATTTGTCAGGTATGTTGCTCAGCCATGACTCACCTGGGCCTATCTGGCTTTACTGTGAATTTCTGTATTCTCTTCTTTGATTTGGGTCCTCTATTGTGATTGAGATTAACATCAAAAACATGTCTAAAACAATGTTGTGCGAGGGCGTTCACGGGCTTTTAGATTACTTGGCAAAGCCTCCATGTCTCCTGGTCCTGCTTCTGGCCAACTGTTAGGATGTTGTATTACGTTACTGTTAGACTTGGTCTGAAGCAAGGGGGGTGAAAAGGAAGAAATATATATTCACAAGAGACTTGGAGGTGTCTGCTGTGGTCAGAGATCTATTTGTACAACTCTTTCACACAAGAAACACTTGTGCTAGACTGTAGATGAAAGGAGTTAAGGGTCCAGACTTGATGGACATTCTTTTTTTTTTTTTTTTTTTTTTTTTTTTTGCGGAACCAGGGATTGAACTCAGGCCCTTGTGCTTGTCAGGGAAGCGCTTATTCCACTGAGCCATCTCCCCGGCCCCTTGATGGACATTCTTTACCTTTCATTTTCCCCAAAACCAGGAAAAGCCTGTTTCTTTGCACTCAGGTTAATGTTTACTGCATGAAATTAAGACTTTGAAGAATTATCTCTATTGCTCTGACTCCAAAATAATGAAATAAGACAAGAGCACGGTTTTTGAAGTTAACTAGAAAATAACCCACAATTCAATATTGCTGTTATATACACTCACCCAGGGTCTATCAATCCTTTTAGCTTTGAGGGATTTAAAAAGATACTAAAATGTATAAAAATGTGCATAAGAGGCTTGACTATGAATAAATTGGTAGGGAATCCTGTGGCAGAGTTTAACTTCCATTTCCCATCTTCCATTTACTCTCACCCAACCTTCGAATGGCCATGAAATGCTCCCAGGACATTATCTGTATCTTGGCAAACTCAAACACTAACAACAGAGTAGTGGGGCAAGGGTCACACTGGGGTGACCCTGGCTCCTGATGTTGAGATGTTGCCTTTATATAACCATGGCCTCGTTGTATTGCAGATTTTTCTCAGTGAGGTGAATACTATCTTGTAAGCTACTTTTCTTGGGTGCTACTGGGTGACAGGCTAATATGTTTTCCTAAAAAGGAGGAACAAGGAACCTGTTTTGTAGCTCTAGTGTTCACTGGGCTGAGAATATAGCCTTGTAGTAGAAAACTATAAAAATGTGATATATACCCGATGTACTATTCATACTAATTCTATCATTTCTGACAATGTGGGACACCTTGCCATGCTCCTGTGGTCTTTGATAGCACTCAGTTTGGAGCTCTGTGGGACCCAGCCTAGGAGCCCTGTGTATCTGTCTGGTCATGATCAGTTTCAGTGATGTCCGAGCTCTCAGGAAGTGGCCATCTACATCTTACTCTTTAGATTTCATCTGAGAAGTTGGATCCTGATTGTGGCCTTTTGTGTTTCCTCTAGCTAACTTCAGTCCCTAAGTTCTCTGCTTGAGATGATGTTGGTTTTTCTTACATAGAAACCGAATATGGTTTCATAATGATTATTTATTCTCTTCCTTGTTTCTGGTCTCTCCTTTCTACAGAAGGTAAGACCTATAAAAGCAGGGATACATCTGTCTTGTTCATACTATTTAATTGGCCCTGAAGTATGGCATTTGCTCAGTAAATATTTTTTCCATAATAAATTAAAACCAACATTCATTATGATGCAGTATATTCATGGGCTATTTTATCTCTAGATTTACATGTACTATATCATCTAAGTCTTACAATACATGAAGAGTCTGGGTAAATATTATCTGAAGTTTATGATACTGAAACCAAGCAGGGAGACCAAGCTTTTAGTGTTCAGACCTTTATGTGGTCTCCTCCCATGTACAATGACACTAACACAAATGACCACGTAATGGGACCATGACTGGTGTCCAGAGCTACACCATAGAAGTTGTGGAGCCTTTTACCTCACTGTCTTGGACACAGGGAAAGCCAACTGCCCTGAAGTGAAGACACTAAGCAGCCCTCTGGAGGAGCCCTCTGCTTAGGAGGAGCCAAGGCTGCCGGCCAATACCCCATCCCAACGTATAAGTTGGGGAAATGAGCCTAGTCCTACTTTCAGATAACTATGGCCTGGGGGCTTGGGAAGATAGCTCAGTAGAATAGGCACTTGCTTGGTGAGCTCAAGGTCCTGAGTTCAATCCCCAGTATCAAAAAATAAAATAAAATAACTATGGCCTTGGCTAACATGTTGGTTACAAGCTCATGAAACACCCTTAGCCAGCAGCCCTCAGCCGAGCTGCTCTTGAGTGTCTGACTTAAAGAAACCCAAATAATAAGTGTTTGCTGTTTTACCGCTAGGCTTGAGAGCACTGCATTATACAACAATAGCTAGCTAATACTCCAGCTCTCAAGGTGGAACACAGATCCTTAATCTCCCCCCCCCCCATCTTTCCTCTTCTTTATCACCTTTCCTCCTCCTTGCTTCCTGCCAAAGAAACTCGGGTGCACATGTGCAGGACCTGTAGCCCTAAACACAACCTGTAATATATACTCAGAGCAGCTCCAGCTTTCTGTCTCCTGATAGCCCTTCGACAAGGTCAGTCATAGTTATCTGCCTCATCTGGAAGAGATGAAGCCTAAGCAGAAGCTACTCAAGAGACTCTCAGCTTCTCTACATCAAAGTTAGCTGCCAAATCTTTGTCAAAACTATAGTAGCCCCAGGACTAAGTTTATGTGTCCTGGAAAATCTTTTCTGTTAAAGCTTACATTAAAGAGTTGAACATAACAGAATAATAAACTTACTTGATGACTTTGAGGTAAGAAGATAAGGGTGCATTGGAAGCTCACAGGAGACACAGTTGTAGTTTGTAGGTTGGGTTTTTATGGGCAACAAGCTCCATTGTAGTGGTCTCAGCTGCTGCTTGAGTATTTACAGAATGGAAATCTGAACAAGCTCACATTTATTCATGGATTCTCTTTATAACAGCAAATGTAAACTTGATATATAAAGATAAGCTGATCTGTCATTCCATGGATTTGAATATACACAGTCAGTCAAATTGTCCTGCTTACACAGACAACAGCTCATGAAATAGTCGTCAGGATAAGCCCTGTGAGATCCCTTGGCCTTCCTCTCCCCTCCCCACTCCATTGCTGCATCTGTTTCCTCATGAGGGCTGTGAAAGGTGCTGCAGGCCCAGCTTATGCAGACACCTCCAAGTAGCAGAGTGGTTGGCCAACTGTATGTGCTTCTGCCACTGGTGTTAGAGTTGCCCCAAGGGTGACAGAAAAGAGCCTTGGAATGTTTTCCTACCTGCTTCTCTCCTTATCACAGCTGCATTTGCCATTGATGGGAGATGAATTTTACTCCCATGTAATAATTTTACCCCACTTCATGAAGTAAATTTACTCCACTGAATTTTACTCCACTTCGTGAAGACATGAAGGCTTTCTTTCTGAAGTCTTTCTTGTATCATAGATTCTCTCAGGGATTCTCTGAAGTGACTGTTGTAAGTGGTGGTGAGGTGTTTGGGCAGGCAGAGTATTTCAGGTCTCTGACTGTCCTATCCGTGCCAGCCCACACCCAATTTTACAAATTCCAGATACTTTTAGCCCATGCTCAAGGGAGAAATAGGGTCAAAAGAAGATGCCAACTCTACCACTGATAAACCATGCAATCTAAAACACAGTGCTAAATTCCCCAGAGGCTCTGTTGTCCTCTATAGGCACCTACCCAGCTTACCAGTGAAGCCATGTGGGCCCTTTATTGCATTTGCATGTCACTCGCTCATTCATTCAAATACTTATCAAAAGCTTTCTGCATTCCAACCAATGTTCTGTGTTCTGGGAAGAATAAAAGTAAACAAGGAAAAGCTGCAGAGGTGCAGGTGTCAGAGACCTCTTTGTGTGCTGCCTTTGCAGTCGGCAGGAAGTAAATGTATTTTTGAAAGCTGAGGCCCCCAGTGATCCCTCTTACCAGCTCAATGGCAGTCCCAGGTTGCAACAAGGACAAGGTCAGAGCAGGCTGTAAAAAATGTGGCTACCCTGGTCATCTGACTTTTGGCTTGAGTCTTTTGTTTTTTGGAACCAGGAATTGAACTCAGACCCTTGTGCTTCCCAGGGAAAAGCTTACTCTACTGAGCCATCTCCCCAGCCCCCTGACTTCTGAATGCCGCAGTTGTCTCCGAGTAGACCCCAAAAACGATATAGTTTTGGATATCAGCAGTACAAGCAGTGAAGACAGTAATGAAGAGTTAAATAAACTATAGGCATTACAGGAAAGAAGAATAAATGAGGAAGAGAAGAACAAAAAAAAAAAAAAAGAAAGAAAAACTCAAATGGAGAAAGAAAAGGAAAAAGTCTTATTCCAGTTCCGCTGAAGAAGACTCTTCCAAACAAAAGAAACAGAAATATCAGAAGAGAGAAAAGAAAAAATGAACAAATAAAAAAAGGGAAACATCACAAAAAGGAAAAAAAAAGAAAGAAGAGAAAAAGCATTCTTCTACCCCTAATCATTCTGAATTCACAGAAAAGGAACTGAGACTTTGGTGTAAGTCATTAAATTTGAAATATTATCTTTTTTTAAAAAATGAATAAGACAGAAGGGGAAGATGTTAACCTAAGTTACTTCAAAATGTGATGCCTTAGTCAGGCATGGTGGTGCATGCTTGTAAGCCCAGCACTCAGGAGGCAGAGGCAGGAGAATCATCGAACTGAGGCCAGCCTGGACTATATAGTGAGACCCTGTTAGAATACCACCTCTGCCCAGATAAAAAAAGAAGTGATGCTTTGACTGGAAATTGTTAAGACTAAAGATAAACAAAGTTGCACTCTGTTTACTCTAGCTGGCAAAGTTTTTCACAGGCCCATTGGTTCGCGGTTGTGAAATTTCTGTACATATGTACTGAGATGGAACAAATAAGTGAAGGAAGGATGCATGGTGAGAGCCACATTTCTACAGTGTAAGTAGGAACTTAAAGATAAGCAGGGTCACGGGGCTAGAATGAGCCACGTGGGACCAGAGTAGAGGCAGTAACATTGGCGTTCACTCATGTTCAACACAAGCGGAAACAGACAGGTAGAGAAAAATTACATTATGTACATTACCTGGGTTACAACAGACACATGTATTTCCTGGTTCTTTCATTAGCAGGACCCGGAAACAGTGACACTACAGCAACACTCCAGCATCTGGAGCTCGGCATCAGACGTCACTTTGCAATAAAAGGAACCAAGGGCTCCTGGGAGGACTGAATGGAAGTCTCAAGTGGGAAATCCATAAGATGAGCCCACACGCTGGAGATACAGCCCAGTGGCACAGCACCTGCCTGGCAAGCACGGGGTCCTGAGCTTGACTCCAGGTACCAGACAGAGAGAGAGAAAGGGAGAGAAAGAGAGAAGAAGGGAGGGAGGGAGAGAGAGAGAGAGAGAGAGAGAGAGAGAGAGAGAGAGAGAGAGAGAGAGAGAGAGAGAAAGCCTACAGTGATCTAAATGATAAAAAGTAAGAAAGGAGTTAAATGACAGAGTTGGGAATATATCCATGATACCTGAGGTGCAACTTAAAGAGCTCTCATCAGCCAGAGCTGGAACAATTTCAGCAACAAAATACAGAGCATCATATTGGATTACAACCAAAGTATCATAAATACCAATGGATCCATAGTAATACAATTGAATAAATAAATGAATGGGAGGAAAAATATTTATTTCCTATACAAGCAACAACAACAAAAAAACCCCCGAATAACTTACATAGACTCTCCTTCCTCAAAGAGGTAGAGCTTCTGTCCCTACTGAGAGTTTCTCAGTGTGAGCTGTGCTCAGCAGTTTGCTTGCAAAGAGTGGAGCATGACAGTCACAGGGCGCAGGATAGGCTCCTGACAGATTAGCGCTGTCTGTGATGCGTCATATTGATACCAAGCATTCCTCACATGAGGTATGAGAGAGGCACCTTACTTTTGAGATCGTCCTCCTCAAAACACAGTAATTGCAACATGACCAAGAGAAGACATCAGAGTGATGGATTTTCTACAAAATACTAGCATAACCTTCCTCAAAATTATCAGCGTCTTCAAAAACCACAGGAAAATTGAGGAATCATCACAAAACAGAGGCATCTATGGTGACGTCACAACTGTGTTCTAGACGGGAACCTGGAATGGGAAAAAGACACCAAGTACAATCAAGAAAATCTGAAGAAAAAGAGGAGGAGTTTAGTTAATAGTTCTGAGTCAGTGTTCCTCAGGTGTACCAAACTGTAGGAATTAATGTACAGTGTTCAGAAGCACTAGATGCAAAATATACAGGAACTGCCTTTGTAACTCTCTTGGAAATCTGCAACTCGTCTTCAAAATTTAACAATTAAAAATATCAGGCACTGTATTTGTCCTTTTTGAAATTGACTCTAATCAAATAGTCACACAACGTTGTTGTTGTTGTTACCTTGAGCTCTGGCTAATAATATGGAAACATCTTAGTTACTTTTCTCTCATTGTTGAGACAAAATACCTGACACTCCGAGAATGGAAGGCTTATTTTATTTTTTTTTAGTGCCTCTGATCAGGTCTTTATTCAAAATAAGCTGTCCAAATTTATGGTACTTGTATGGGGTAGAGATTTTAGAGTTTATGCAGCAGGCTCCTTTTCTTCAATAGGTTTCTTGGGAGCTGCAGGCTTTTCCCCCAAAGGCTTCACAGGCTTCTTGGGACCAACAGCTTTCTTTGCTTTCTTCTCTTCCATGGGCTTCTGGCTGGCAACTTCCTTCTCTTCCAGTTTGACTGCCCATGCAGCTGCTTTTATCATACCAGTCTTGTGATTCCTGGCCTGGTGAAGAATGGTGTTCTGGTGCATGGTCTTTTTTTTTTTTTTTTTTTTTTTGGCAGAACTGGGGATTGAACTCAGGCCCTTGCACTTGCTAGGGAAGTACCTATTCTACCACTGAGCCATTTCCCCAGCCCCCTGGTGCATGGTCTTTGCATATGGGTTCAGCAGGTTCTTCAGAAGATTCTTCTTCAGGACTCTATGATGAATCTTCTTACATGGAAGGCTTATTTAGCTGCCAGTTTGCAGAGATTTCAGTCTACAGTAGGCAGGTGCTTATGCTGCTGAGTTAGTTCCCATGAATATATTTTAATGGCTGACTTTTCAAAGAATTTTAGCTCTGCTTTACGCTTAGGGTTTCAGGTGACTGTGCCTGCATCTGTGGTCCTTATTAGAGCTATCATTTCACTTTACTTCCTTATTGCAACAACCAGAGCTCATGGGCCATCAAATCCTAGAGCTGGAAAAAAATGTAGGTATAATCCCCTCCATTACCATTTTGATGGTAATAGTATCATAATAATTAATAGCTATCCTTCTTTGGGTATTGAGGATAAAGCCAGATATTATGCTGGGCATATTGCATTCATTGTCTCTTTAATTTCTTGAAACAGCTTCGTAAAGCAGGAATTATTATCTCCATTTTGCCTATTAAGAAACCTGAGCAAAGAGAGCTTTAGTACCTGACATGTGGAGTTTTTTTGTTTCTAACCTGAAGTACACAAGGACATTAAGGGCAAGATATTTAACACAACACAAAGAGGCTGAATTTTACACATGCCATTTTCTTTGCTTGCAACCTTCCTTCCTTCCACCCTCATCTGTAGGCTCCAGTCTCTCCCTCAGATCCAGTGGCCTTTCCCTGTACAGCTGTCCCTCCTCACATGTGAGCTCAGCTCTGCCATAATTCTCTCCATCCATGGCCCCTGTGCTGTTCCCTCCACGCTTTCTATTGTGGTGTGTTTGTGTAGATATCCCCTCAAAGCTTTGTGCAGTCACAGGGGAAAAGCTTTCCAGAAGTGACTGAGTCTAGAATTTGTGATGGATTAAAGGTGGGAGCACCACACCCACCCTAGGGTAGGTAGCTTGCATACAATATAAGGGACAGCGTCTCTCTCCTTCCTTGTTGCTTTTGCTTTCTTCTGCTCTTGTGAACTTTTGTTCCTCTGCCATGCCAATCTGCCTAGGAGCCAACCAGTTGTAGACTGAGATCTCAACAAACTGTGAGCTAAATAAGGCTTTCCTTCTTTAACTTGGAAGTTGTGAGTTCTATCTCGGCTACCGGGGGAAAGGGAAAATGGAGATGTCAATATGATACAGGAATCCAAAACACAGAGCATGCCAAAAAAAGTCATTTTCAAGGGGAGAAAAATAGGCAATTTTTTTTGTATTGGGCCCAATTCTAACCAGAAGAATTGCTTTTTTAATTTTCTCACTACTTAAGGAAAATGAAGTGACTTTGGAAACCATGATTTTTCTGAGTCCAGATGCCATAATTTAGACATAGGTTTTGTGACTATGACTGAAGAGATGTCAACAAGACTAACACAGTGCAGAAGAAGTAAGGGCTTCTCTGTGGGGGGCTGTAGGAGCCACTGCACATGGAGGTTGAAGAATGAGATACAAATTGTAGAAACTTACCTCAAGCCAGAGCTGAGACCAGACAAAAATATTTAGGTTGTTTTTCTTGTGAAATCATTTTGTCCCTAGACCACAAGATCCCTACCTGATATAAAATCTTCAATTATGATGCATCCTAAAGTGAAGTCTTATTCATTCATAAACCTAAATGACAGAAAAACAGTGAAGGCTGCAGTTAACAAGAGTCCTGGTAGTCAAAACAACATCAGTTACAATAAAACCAATTCTAGCATAAGCCAAATCTGGACATTGTGTGAGCCCCTCTACAAAATAAGGGGTTAAGTTTTGAAGCAATTCCATTTTCAGCCACTGGCTTTGGAATCTTGGGTAATTACCGAGGCTAACCCCAGACCACACCTTAGATAAACCTGTAATGCTGGAGTTTCCTGCAAACACTTTCTTTCCTACAAGCTGTGGCTTGTCTCCTGCATATATTTGTCCTATGTTTTCAGCCTGATTTCTCAGTGGCTAGTTTATACCTGGTAGAGCCAACAAATCAGGATCTGTTGATTTAGCTTCACATCTCGGTGCTTGCATGAGACAACCATGCCAGCTATGTGGTAACAAACTTAGTCAGGTCAAATGAACTATTCTCCTACTATAGGAATAACATATTTTTAAAAAGAAAAGGTGCTGGTTCAGGTAAAGGTTGTAATTCCATTTTTATTTCATTCACTATTTTTTTCTCAAATAACATAGGCCTTACTTAGGATTGCAGTTTTAGTCTCGTTTCACTTTTTAACTGAACATTTCATTTTTATTTTAAGAAATTTTATTCTCTGGGCAGTATAAAAACATGGTCTAAGAGGAAATTGTGTGTTTGTGTGCTTGGTGTGACAGATGTGTCTCCTTGAGGAGGCCATTCTGTCCCTTGGCACATGGAGTGACAATTGCAAAGTCCCTGCTGAGAAGTACAGATTTATATAGAATACAAAGCAAAGTGGTCTGTGTTTTAGGCTTTAGCAATTACCAATTGCAAGTTACATCTTATGGCTCTGTGTTCTTTCAAGAAAAGAAAATCATAAGAGATTCAGTCAGTAGGATTTTTGTCTTTGTGCAGCAGTCGGAGCTCCCTTCTACCCTCTGTCTCTCACCCCACCACCACCATCACCACCAAACTTAGAAGAAAATGAAACACATGAATACAGACAAGAAACGGTGTCCTTTTCAAAACTTATACAGCCCTGTGAGGTTAGCAAGAGTAGTAGACTGATTGATTGATTTCAGTTTTGTATGTTAGATTAAGAAGTGGACCAGAGACACAGGCGTTGGAAGCGACATCCTCAGCACTTGAGGTAATAGTGATAGTGGGCTACCTAGCCAGTGCATCTTCAGATAGCCCCCAGATAGCCCTGGATAATCGTCACTGTCACATCGTCCAGCACCTCTCTTATACCTATCAGCAGGATTACTCTAGCATAACAGCTTGAGTACTATGTAGCTGAGAAGATACTTAGGAAACAGAAACTTTTGTCAGGCTGGCATACAAGAAAGAATAACTTCTGAGCCAGAACGCTTGGAGGATGGGAGCAGTACAGGAAGGAAAACACAATCAGTTTTAATTCCAGAAGTAACAAACCCGCAAGGCGTCAAGTAATAATATCAAAAATATAAAAATGAATGATGCTTCCCTTCCCCCCGCTGCTACAGACATTTTGGGGTCTAAAAATCCACAAACAAAACAATGCACACAGAATTGTGAAAAGGGAAGAAATGGGATGAGAGAGAAAGGGATTAACATTCAGGAAAAGGGACAGCGCCACAGCCACCGCTGCCGTCTTGTCCCCAACAGTCCTTAGTCATAACAACAGGAGACTATGCTGGGAAGGCTGAGAATACAACCTCCTTTAGGTCATGGGCACTGACTTTCCCACTTGTTCTCTGATTGGCTCACAGAATCTGCGTGGGCTTATGTTCTTCCTGCCTAACCCCTATTTTCCCCAACCCCTCCATACACAGTCACCTATGCCTGTTCCCAAACACCCCTGAAGACAGGAAAACAAAGAAACAATAGAAAACGACTCTCTGCTACTGTTCCTTGAAAAGAGACCACTGGGAGTAGCTGGCTTTCTCAAATCAAGCTAAGACCTTGGCACACTGACCCAGAAATTATAGACATTGCTTCCTCCAGAAATCAAAAAGTGGGACGGGTGGCTGTTCCCTGACTCTACAGGCCAGAAGTATCGGAAGACGTTTCAGGAGCCACCCCGGGGTCTTGGGGCATTTGTAATAGTGACAAATCTCACAAGTCCTTGGGGTTGTTGGCCACTGAATTGGGCTTTGCTTTTGGAAAAGCCAGTGGTGATCCGGGACTTGGAGCAGTTTCAGATGGGGCTGCAGCAACCCACCTTCTCTCACTCTGACACACACACCCCTGAGCAATCTGCCTGCCTAAAGAAGCCACTGTGCACAGATTGACACAAAGCCCCATTAGCTCTTGGGTAAAACACTGTTTCCAAGGCCAGCCCAGCTGCCGTGTCTTGGGCAACCATCAGAAACCATGGTTCTTACACAGCAGATTAGTCAAGAACAGAGGCAGAGCAATGAAGAGAACTATAAACAGATGACAGTGTCCTAGGAAACCCCGAGTGCACCCTTCACCCTGGAGGGAAGGTGCCAACCAGAGCTGATGGTGACTTTTTGGGGATCCAAATGATGACAAGGCCCCAGAACTCCACTCTCAGACTGCGCTTCCTGGCACACTGTCAGAGTAGAGCTGGACAGTGGCCTCTGGGAAATGTTGTGGACCGTCTCTCCAGAACAGATCTGAGTGTGAAGGAAGGACATCTTGCCACAGAGACGCACAAAGTTCCAGAGTGCATCCTGCAGTGGACAGTGGAGTAGACTTACTTGAGCAAAGGTGGCATGGTCCCCTGTTTCACTCTTGCTTTGAGCTGAGTGACCTGTGGGGGCTCCTTTCAGCAGTATTACAACTACTTTAATTCACATAGTGCTTCTTTGTGTACCAGACTCTGAAATCAGCACTTCATCTCATTTCATCCTGTCAGACTTTGCTTATAGTTTATCCACTCAGTCACAGGTAGGTTCATCAGACCCTAGCTCTATAAATGCGAGTGAATGCTTTGGACCATTTTTCTTATTTTAAAACTGGTTATTTAACACCAGGCATGGTGGCACATGCCTGCAATCTCAGCACTCAGGAGGCTGAGGCAGGAGAACTGCTGTGAGTTTGAGGGCAATCCAGGCTAACCAGTGAGTTTAAGGTGAGCAGTCTCAAATATCTCAAAATAAAATAAGTTATTTATTGCAATCTCTGTTCTAAATACTAAGCTTTCTGGCAAAACCATCACATCAAATTTCTTGATGGTTGGTTATCAAAAATCTGGACTTTTTCAAGTTTGCAAAGTCATTCTAGAAAAACAAGCGAACATTTGGCAAGAGGAATCCAACATGGCAAGCTGATTTACCTGGAACTGGCATACATGAATCATTCATTATTTTACTTAAAATAATAATAAGAATGAAATTGTTCATCTCTAAAGCAAAGTCTGAGGCTAGTGAAGAAGTACACACCACAACTATTTGCATCATGAAGTGATTTCCAAAAACGTTGCAAAGCTGTTTATTTTCTAAAGAAAGCTACAAATACTTTTTAAAAAAATGCACAAGACAGATGGTTCCATTTGAGGAATAGATTATTTCACATAAGGGAGTGATGACATTTTTTTGAACAAATTTGTCAAGTCAGGTCGTGAGGTGGGTGGACGATGGTGGGAGGACTCTTGAGTACTTGGTGCCAAGCCAGTCCAGACAGGACAATACCAAATTCATGAGCTACTCCAGGGTGGCCTTTTAACCTGCTCATGGCCTCACAGAGAAGGCCAAACATTTAGGAGAGTGCTATTCAAATTGCAACGATGGTCCACGTTTCTTTTTAGGATAGTTGAAAATCTACAGTTGAAATTCTGACGCTGAAACCTCTTTAGTTAGCCTTTTGCCCTTCCTCCCAATTAACCTACGTGTGACCTTCTGCCATAAAGGAGAGGGAGGAAAGCAGCACTCACCTTGGGGCAGACAGGTTGTGTCTTCAACCTGCTGTGCAGAGAAGTCTCACCTCCAGTAGGTGGATCCAGAATGGAGAACCACTGCAAACTAAAACAGGGGTGTTGGAGGCAGGGTTGAGGGAGAAGTTTAGACACTGCAAAGTTTGGCCGAGGGACACTCCTGGGAGAGGCTCACAGGCCTAGGCCTGCAGTCTGGCTTCTGGCACCTGGGGCTAGGGATGTGCGCACGCGCAGGAGAAGCCCACGAGAAGGCATCTGAACCCCAGGGAGCCCGAGGTGATAAAGTCAACACTCCAGCTTGCCAAGATCCGCAGCCTGAAACGGGCCTGCTTTCCACCACGCACATGAAGGTACCATTCCTGTTCAAATATTTGTTTGGGCTTGGATTCCAAAAAGACTTATTTCTGTTAGGTTTAGACACTTCCCCATTCCTTTCTCTGTCTTTTTAAGGTTATGCACAGATTTCCTTCTCACTCAGTTACAGGACAGACGCCTCATCCCCCATGAGGGTGCGGGGCCAGATGACAGTGAATGCTGGCACGCGCACACTCGAGGTCGTAAAAGCTTGAGTTGTGACGCAATCCAAAATCCGAGAGCACAACCGTCAAATACTGCGATGACATCACTGAGTTCTTAGGAAGTCAGTGGAGATAAACCTTTATTCTTTTTAAGATTAAATTATTTACAAGTAAGTGTTCTCACAGGAATGGTAAGCTTCATAGCATGAGAAAGCTACAAGAATGGGATAGTTCAGAAAATTATCCAAGAATGAACTATTCCTTGAAATACAGAACTAACATAAGCACAGGCCTTTAGATTAAAATCTCAGCTAGCTTGATAGTAGGGGTCGCTACCGAATTCTACCAGCCAAAAAGGATAAACAAATTGCTCACAGTGCCTGTCAGATGCCAGGCCACTCTCATGCACTTTGTAATAAGTTTATGATGAGGACATTATTATTCCCATTTTATAGGCAGCAATGCTGAGGTCATAAATTTGCCAAAACCACACCACAATGTAAGTGTCACAGTGAGTATATAAAGTCAAGTTTTGTTGTTTTTTACTCAAAACTTCATGTTTTTCACTGCACAGTGGTATCTTTTCATACTCTTAATTCCTAATGAATATTAAGTATCCCATGTTTGCTCTTGAAATGAGAATTCCTTTAAATTCTTCCCTTCCCATAATTCTACACTAGTTATATTCATTAGCTTTGAAAATTAATTGTAATATAGAAATGTTTTCTAGTGAAGGAGCCTACCATAAATCCTTCTTTAAAACAATTGACATATAAAGAAATATACAAAGAAATTGACATTGGAAAAATTCATAAGAAAAATTTATTCAAAATGAAACAAGATTACATATTATCTATGACTCATTAGAATGCTACAGGAAATTCTCAAAATGATACCCTGGATGAAAGATTTTATAGTATTATCAAGAGTCCATAAGCTTTGGAAAGATTTGGTCTTGGATTTTCTTTAATATGTCCTTGAAATAAATATGCCACCATAGTAAATGCTGCACCAAACAACAAACACATTTTTTTCTTATAAAATTAAGGCTAAATTCTAATGAACAGTGCAGAAATAAGATCTTATACCTAGGTAGGTAATGATACGGTCAAAGGCAAAAGACAATCGACACACAGTTACAGTGAGAGCTCAAGCTTAATGTTGACATTTTATTCCTTTGTTTCCTATGTTTATTTTTTGAATTTCCTAAAGACTTTTAGAGGAAGTAAATTAATATCCTTAAATATTCATTGGCTCTAAGCAAGAGCCATTTATCTTCCATTAATGTGTTTGTTTAGCTTTGAGCAATACAAATAGAAAGCAGAATGTTTCACCCTTTGGATAACATCAGTGTGTGTGCAGTTTGTGTAGCACATGGACAAGGAGAAAATCGGAAATAATCAATACCTCTTTAGAATATTAGTCAAGGTGGAGTTAGTTCAGTTTGTGGGGAAGATGTGTCCAGGAAAGAAATGTCGTTACGGATACTGCCAAAGAGAAATGTCTAGCTGGTGTTGTGAAACTTTAAACCCACCATCCAGAAGGTGTTTGAATCGGCTCCAATACTGCTAGAGCATAACAAACAGACCCTGGGTGAGACTGGGTCCTCAGCTGTCTCCTGCCCTGGGTCTTCACCCCTCCCTACAGAGTTCACAGTTTGTGTGTGTGTGGGGGGGGTAAGTCATTTATCAAGCAGCTCTCATATCCCAGTATTCCAGGAGTAATCATGACATAAGTAGTTAGCACTTTTCATCTTCAAAGCTCTTAACAGTTGTTAATTAATATAAACAACCCCCTTAGGGGACGAATTAATCACACTGTAACAGTTCCCATTTCACCAATTGTAAAGCCGAGGTAAAGAGGCTAAGTAATTGGCCCATAGCCACTGAGAAAGTAGCGGAAGCCTGAGAAGTCTGGTGATCTCAGATTTTAATAAAATGCTGGCCTTTCCCACCAACTCCAGTATGTCATATCCAATACCATTCAAGTAGAAGCATTCTCCAAACTGTCCAGGACCCTAAAGAACTTCATGGCATCATCCCCAGACTTGGTCTTTGGATAAAATTTTACCTTGTGATGACATGTTCTCATCAAATCAGGCTGAACTCCTGTTACCAAATCTACCTGGTGACAGCCAGCCAATGGCAGAAAGTGACTGCAGAGCAATCGATCATTTGCTCCACCCCTCCAAAAGCCCGGAACTGAATAGAATATATGCTGGCCTACCTGAACCCTCTAGATACATTGACAGTGCTTAGAGCTTAGATCAGATTATACTGCATAGTTTTAGTAAACAATCCAATTAATTCAATATATTTGATACACAATTTAATGACAATGTGAGATAAGAGAATGGGATACCTAAGGTAGGTTTTTCTCTTTGTACATTGACATGCTAAATGAAAACACATTACCATTGAATCTCTCCTTATGAAAGAAAGTCTTAAAATATTCCAAGCTGTTCTTGAATATGGGTAAAATGAAATCTCTGTAGAAATGTATTGACAAGTTAGGAAATAAGCTTAGGGCATTACTGTGCTGCAGTTTCTAGAATTTTTACCCCTGTTTGAAACCATGGCTCTTTCCAAAGTTTACTCCTATAGGAGATTGGTGAATTCCTACATGGGGGTAAGCTTGATTCAGTTTTTAGCTAGCATCATTGTTCTCTTGCTCCTCCTTGCTTCAGACAAGTAGGAAAAGGACATTATTTTTAGGAAATAAAGCATCTTTAGAAATCACCCTGCTGGGCAGGGTGGTGCACACTCCTGTAATCTCAGCACTCAGGAGCCTGGGCAGGAGGATCAACACAAGTTCCAGGCCAGTCTGGATGAACTGCATAGCATGACCTTGTCTCAAAAAAAAAAAAAAAAAAATCCTAGAGAAACTAGGTGAAAGAGTAAATAGAAACATTTTGTTGCAATGTTTATATGAATCAAAACTAATTATTTCAACAGAAGACATTTATTTTTCTAAAGACAATATAAAAGTAAGTAAGTGTAGCAGACTACAAAAACATCTCTCTCAAAGATATTTATACCCTAAACCTTGGAAGCTGCAGCTGTGACCTTACTGGGGGTGAGGAAGAAGGTCTAGGTCGTGACTAAGTGACTTTGAAGGAATCAGGCTGATAGGTGACTGGCTCAGCCCCAAGTCTCTGTAGGGCAGTTGTCTGCAAGTCTCCAGATGGGTCTTAGGGGAGCAGTGGATCGGGGCCAGCCCTACTGAGATCCCATCTAGTCTTCTAGTACGAGGGAAGGGGATGCTGCACTTGGAGTGGTGGAGGTGCTCTCAGGAGGAAGGAGAAAGTTACTTCAAAGGTGATCTTCTCCAACAATCGATCATTCAAGAGATGCAAATTAATTCAACACCAAAGGGCTTGGGGATGTAACTTGGTGGCACAAACACCTGCCTGGAAAACACAAGGTCCTGAGTTTGATCCCCAGTACCTGAAAAAAACAAAAAACAAGATTGTATCTCACCAAAAAGAATGGCTAGCACCAAGAAGTCAACTGATAACAAATGCTGGAGGGTACTGTGGGGAAAAAGGAGCCCTCCTCCACTGTTGGTGGGAGGGAAGACTGGTGCAATGACTATGGAAATCAGTGTGGAGATTCCTCAAAAATCTAGAATTAGAGGTCCTATTCAACCCAGATATTCCCCTCCTGGCTATTTTTCCAGAAGAACTGAAAACATCGTAACACCGTAATTCATGTGCACCCATATTTATATGGTGCTCAATTGGTCATAGTAGGAAACAACCCAAGTGTCCAGTGGTTGAGGAATGGATGAAAAAGATGTGATATTTTTCTGTGATGGAGCATTACTTAGCTGTCAGGAAAAATAAACTTGAGGCCTTTAGAGGTAAATCGATGCAACTAGAGAGCATCTTCATAAATGAAAGAAGTCAGACTTACATGCATAAATATCATATTGTCTCTTCATATAAGAACCTGAAAGAGTAAATAAAATCTGAAAGGTACAGTAGATGCTGGGAAAGGGAAAGAAATTGTTTGAAGGGAAGGAACAATGGGATGAGGAAAAGGAGAAAAGAAAAATATATATGTATATACACAGGACAGGTTGGATAATTGTACTGGTGATTACTACTGGTAATAGCAAAAGGAACAGTCAATGTTTATTCTTTTCTTCTTAAATGTTTGACCAATTTTGCATGCATATAACTGAACTACTAATTTGAAGACACCAATATGCAATGTAACAATCATTGTTGAAGTCCTATCATTTGTTTAGTGAAATTCTGTATCATTTCTAATGTTTTCATTTTAATTTTCTCTTTAAAATAAAAAAAGAAAAATTTTTAAAAGACAGCCTTGAAGACACAAGTGCTGAGGCCCCACTCCAGCCAGGACACAGCCTGGGTGTCCCCAGGAGACGTGGCTTTGTCGACACCTGGATTCTTGCCCAATTCTGGCCTCTGACACTGGGAGAGGAAACCTGTTCTAAGCCATCAGATCTTTGTTGATTTGTCACAGCAGCCATTGGAAACTTACACAATTGGCAAATAAGATTTTAAAAGCTGACTACAGAGAAAGAAACAGAGCCAGTACATGTCTGAAAGACATTCAATGTAACAGTGGCAATTACTCAAGCAAAATGATTGGTTAACTTAATTGTTGCCTGTCATATCACAGAATTAAAAAGACGGAGGCTTTAAAACATTTTTCTAGTGCAAATTTTCACAGAAAACATTAAAGCGCTCAATTAACTGTCACTGTACAAACCAGTGTATCTCGCTCTTCCCAGGAGATGCAGATATTTAAAAATAAAATTGCTAGGGGTGGCAGTATAACCTGTAATCCCAGCACTCAGGAGGCTGAGGCAGGAGGGTTGCCACAAGTTCAAGGCCAACCTGTGCTACCTAGCCAGACCTAGTCTCAAAACAAACAAAAATCAAATGATAAATAAAAATAAAACTGAGGGGTAAGTAAATAATAAATATTTGAGTTAGCAATTATTGAGTGCTTTATAAATTTTTTATTGCATAAAGTTTCAAATATATGCCAAGTAGGGAATTCTTATGATTCATCATATTTCACTTATACTCATGTAGTATTTCAATATATATCTTGTCCTATAGAGATTCATATCTGCAGGTATTTTTATGTATATACTTCATATATACCATATGCTTATATATATTTGTATGCTATATAGACAATTTCACATAAATATGTATAGATTATTGTTTTAATGTTTTAATGAATTCTCTCTTTCCATATATTCACTTTATTTTTTCAGAATGAAGCATTTCATGCCAGAGAGTTTTGAGAAGGCTTTGCAATGTGGATCAAAAGATTGAAAAGTCTCAAGTCAACAACTTCTGACATTGGCAGTCCTGTGGATAACCCACGACTCTTATGGAGTACTGCACTATATTAGATTATTTTGCTGAATTCACACACCTATAATATTTAAATGGCAATGGAACACCCGTCTCTAACAAAACTAAACAAAAAAGGGGATATAAATGAAGGGCCATTTTGTATCTGTATATACAAAATAGGATAGATATGCAGTTACTTTATCTTAATTCCTGAGAAGAAAGATTTGTATTGATAGTGTTTGGACAGGATATCATGTCTGCATCTTGTACTATGAATAACTACTATGAAGACAACAATAAAATGTATTAATTATTGTAACTGTCTTACTAGCCTGTTTTGAAACTGTCTCATTGCTATTTGTTTCTCAATAAAATTAATTTAAAAAAAAAAGATTGAAAAGTCTGATGTCCTCACACCACCCTGAGAAGAAACACAGGACTGTCCGGTGTGTGTGGAAGTGTGTGAACTCCTACACAGATCTGAGACATCCAACTATCAGTGTCCGCTCCTTGTCTTTCTTCTCTCCTCTACTACTTTGCTACTGTCATAAACATATTCAAGAAGCTGCCAACTCTCCCTGCCCAAAACAAAAACATCTTCTGATACCAAGGTTCTTCCCACCAGCCTTCTCTTTTCTCCCTGACTCTACCAAACTTCTTGAAAGCAAAGGCTGCATCTGTCTTCAGCTTCTCCCTTCCCGTTCACTTCGCAGCCCTTTGCACCTAGAGAAAATCATTTGCCTGCACCTGCTCCCCGTGATGAGCCTTGTTGGGCTGAGAGGACATGACCACAGACCTGGCCCCTGACCCCCCAGTGCTCTGGCCGCAGCTCCGGGCATGGGCTCCTAGGGAGGTTTAGGGAACAGAGAAAGACTAGGGCTCTTTCCCTACTGTCTTTCACTGTCCCCTTCCTGCTGCTCAACACTGTCTTGCAAGATTTTGGGTGAGCTGAGGCTTGAGTGAGGTTAACAAAACACAGAGCTTGCTCACTGTTCTGCCAGTCAGCAAGAGGCTGTCTGGAAAAGAGCATTTCTTTCCAGCTACTTTTATGACTGGTGGGCAGTTGACCCTTTAAATCTCTCATGATTCTAAAAATTAGCAGGACTCTTTAGGCCATAATTATCAATAGCCCAGGCATGGACAGAGTCTGGTCTCCTAACAAGTCATTTAAACATTCTAGAAGGGCGAATTTCTTAGCATGACTAAGTCTTCAAACTCTTATCAGGAAGCAAAAGAGCAAATAAAACAAAACAAAATAATTAAGTCACTCTATAAAGAATTTTGTTTTACTTAAAGTGTTTAAATTGTAGACTAGGTGTAGTGGCACACACCTGTAATCCCAGATCTTGGGAGGCTCTAAATAGGTGGATCACTATGAGTCTGATCTAGTAGTGAGTCCCTGAACACCCTGGAGACCCTTCCCTAAAGTACAAAAAAAAAAAAAGGATTTAAATTGTAAAGAGAATAGATTAGAAAAAGGGAACTATTGCTAAATAATTGGATGCTATACTGAACATAGTAAGTCTATGTTATGTACAGTCAGCAAACTATTCCAAGTGGCAGCAATAGAGATGAATCTCTGAATGTTAATTTTTTGCAAACTCCAAAACAATAAGTAAACACATAACCCCTTGAATATTTTCAACTAAGAATGGCAAACTATGAAAAAGTCTTCATAAGCACCAGCTCTAGGAGTTAGTATATGTATGTATGTGTGTGTGGATAAATAGATTGATGATAGATAGATAGATAGGCAGATAGACAGACAGACAGACAGACAGACAGACAGACAGACAGACAGACAGATAGATAGATAGATAGATAGATAGATAGATAGATAGATAGATAGATAGAATCACTGGTCTATTTTCTTTGCAATGAGTTGTTTTCTTTCTGAGTGAGATGATTATGTACTCATACTTGGGTAAACACAGGGGAAATGAGAAAGAGTTTAAGTACTCACTGCAGAGCAGACTCAGAGGTTCAGAAAGCCCGGTGAGGACCCAAGCTCTGTCTGCTGTGCCAGACGTAACATTCTAAGCCATCAGCGAATGGCTGAGTGAAGAAGTTACAACAGTATGTCTCTCTCAATAGCTGTGGGTCACAGGAGAGATGGTGGCATCCAGAAATGAAACAGAGAGGGTAGGGAGTAGGTTTCAGGAACACTGTCACCCAGGAATGTGCTTAGTGGTGGTACTGTGTTGGCTACCTGCGACATTGTGGTATCAGCTACAGTAGGCTGTTCTAGAAACTACCAGTGTGAAGACCCAGCAAGGAGAGCGATGGAGGAGAGCACTGGAGGAGAACGCTGGAGGAGGGTGAGTTTTGTGTGTGTATTTAAAAGGAAGAAGGAGCAGATAGACAGCCGAAGATGAAGAGAGCATTTCACAGCAGCCAGAGGTGGGCCACGTAACCCCACTGGCTTGGAGGCCACAGATTCTGACTGACCAACATGAGGAGAAGGATGAGGCCTGCATGCTAGGCCTGCCTTTGATGCTCACTCACCAAAGAGCTCAACAAGGTCCACTCTCCAGATCCCACTTTATCACCTTTGAAATAAAATGATGTTTAAAATAAAAAAATAACAGAGAGAATAGAAGTTAAAGAACACACAGCCCAGGCACGTGAGGCACCCTACCAGTGCACTTGAAAGGCATTTGGGAAGCACTCCAGGGGAAGCTCGCAATTTCTAGCCTGGAGAGAACTGCAGACCCAACCCATTCTGGTGGCCCCATCGCAGTTCATCATTGTCCTTTGCCACTGCCTTGGCTGAGCTGGCCATTGTGGGAACTGTGTTTTTCTAAGCCAGAAAAACAAGCTGAGTCACACTGCTGGGCCTTTTGTATCTGCATTCAGCAGTCAGCACATTAATGAAGTCTCAAAGATCAGTATCAGTTTGCAAGGCAAAAACTCTCCCCAAACAATTAATTAAAAGCATTAAAACAAATGCATTGCTAAAGATGGAACTGGATCCAGTGGGTAAAATGGGTTAAAAAGAATTTCTTTTTAAAGGAATGCTCTAATTGAAAACCTGGCAGCAGCCAGAAGACACAGGATAGTTAAAACAGTATCTTATCAGAAAATTAGCAAAATGTAATTTTTATTGGGTTTTACAGATGTTATTTTTAACCACATCAAAAATCCCACCTCATGGCTATTGGCACAAATTGTCATAATTACTGTAATTTGAAGTCTAGGCGAGGGAAAGGCTGTGGAGATAGTTATCTCATGCTCAGCCTCGTCCACATTAGTTGAGCAGCCAGAAGAAGGAGTCTGTGTTTTTGTACTTGGTCTGGACTTCATTTGTGTCTTTTATCCAATCTCATCCTCACGAATATTGAAGAATAATTTTTTTTCTACCTGAAACACTGGAGAAAATCAGGAGGTTAATATTAAGAGTACTGGGGTCACCTTTAATTAACATACCAATCACCTCACCTCCAATCTGTGAGCAAAGTGTTGTATTTTGTTCTATTTTTACACTTGCGGGTGAACTCTCTCATTTCTAATGCATATACTAAATTCTGGCATAATATATTCAACTACCTACATATGCAGAGCTGATGATGTCAAGCCAAGAAAAAGGCAGTTTTAATATCCCCAACCTGCAGTTTAGCACATTTCTCTTGCCACTCAGGGGGTAAAAGGAGTATCTGAACCTATCCACGTCATATCAGACTTTAGCAATAAGAAAATAACATCAAGGAATTCCTTAGAGGGAATTCTGTGGGTAACTTGTATCCATAGATTTGCAGTGATGCCATGTACTGAAAATAAGTTCAGCGTGTTATAATATAGATTTGGTACATGCTTGGGCAGAAGCTTCAGCCAAGGAACTGCGGGACAATATTGGGACACGGGTCCCAATAGGAGAGAAAAAAACAGTCAGACTCGCAGAAGGACTTAATCAACAAAGGTATGACAAACAGACTATTTCCATGACTGTCCAAAGCTAAATCACATCACTATCACTTCAGGCCATGGAAAATTTTCAAAATGATTTCTCCTAAACTCTCAGCCACAGTTTGACTGAAGCATTGCATAAGGGATACAGTTCAGGAGATACTTCATGCTACATGGA
Organism: Ctenomys sociabilis; assembly: GCA_004027165.1. NCBI lineage: Eukaryota > Metazoa > Chordata > Mammalia > Rodentia > Ctenomyidae > Ctenomys > Ctenomys sociabilis. Next base: position 28,774 of record PVKA01003846.1, read on the forward strand.
CGGTAATGAATGAGCAGGGCTGTTTCTATAAGAATGACCCATTCAGAACTAATCCAGATAATAAAGGTAAGAATAAGTACATAACACAACACCACACAGTCCATATGTCTTAAAGGAAAGCTTGACAGGTTCAGGAAATGAAGTGATATGGTTGTGGAGGTGGGAAAGCCTCACCACATGTGTTGTATGACCAGAGGCCCAAAAGGAATAAGAGGAAAAGCCAAGTGGATGTGGATGGAGAAAGTGTGTGAAGTGTGAGTGTGAACAAAGGGAGTGAGGACAGGGTGGGGGCAGAGGTGGACAGGCCACACCACACACTTCCAGGGCAGGAACCTGAGGTCTTGCTGCAAAGTGGGCCAAAAGGCTTCTCAAGGACTTCATGAGGTGAGTGATGCAACTCAGTGCTTTCTAGGGGTGACCCTGATGCTAGGAGAAGAGAAAGAGGGAAGGCCATAAGACAGTTATAGGGCTGAGGCAGGAACCTCTAAGGGACAATCACAGCACAACAGCCCAGCAGGAGTGAAAGGAAGGGAACATGGTTGGACTCCAATATGCACTGGATACTGTGCCCAAAAGACTCACTAATGGACTCAAGGCAAGGGATGGGAGAGGAAGAATGTGAAATGAACCCTGCTTGTCTGGCCTGAGAAACTGAATGCAATACTAGGCCTTGAGTGGGAGAGATTTGAAGTATGAGTTTTAGATGCAGGAATGGAAATCAAGAATTACTTTTTAATTATGGTGAGCTTCACGAGAACAATTCAGCAGGATTTAATATAACTTCTCTCTATTCCAGATGGAACTATGGAGGGTGTAGAAGAGAAGAAAAAGAAGATTCCTGCTGTGCCAGAAATCCTGGAGAAAAAGTAAAGACATTTCACAGAGTTGAAGATAAAGCTCCTGAGAAAGAAGTTTGCCCAGAAGATGCTTCTCAAGGTGAAGAAGAAGCTCATCTATGAAAAAGCCAGGCACTATCATAAGGAGTACAGATAGATGTACAGAACCGAGATCTGAATGGCTAGGATGACGAGAAAAGCTAGCAACTTCTATGTCCCTGCAGGGCCCAAACATATTTGTCGTCCAGATCAGAGTATCGATGTGAGCCCAAAGGTCTGCAAGGTGTTGTAGCTTCTTTGCCTTTGCCAAATCTTCAATGGTCCCTTCGCTAAGCTCAACAAGGCTTCAATTAACATGCTGAGAATTGTGAAGCCACACATTGCACAGGGGTACCCAAGCTGAAGTCAGGGAATGAACCAATATACAAGTGTGGCTATGGCAAAATCAGTAAGAAGTGAATCGCCTTGATGGATAATTCATTGATTGCTCGATTTCTTGGTAAATATGGAATCATTTGCATGGAGGGTCTGATTCACGAGATCTATACTGATGCCAAATGCCTCAAAGAGGCAAATAACTTCCTGTGGCTGTTCAATTTGTCATCTCCACAAAGTGGAATGAAGGAAAAACCAC
>PVKA01003846.1:30343-105468 GCA_004027165.1 Ctenomys sociabilis
TATATATATATATATATATATATATATATATATATATATATATATATATATATATATATATCCTAAAAAGAGCAGTTTAAAAATCAATGAGTGCCAGCCACCAAAACAAGGCATGGTCATACATGCCTATAATACTACCACTGAGGAGGCTGAGACAAGAAGAACATTACTAGTGTGAGGGTGGGGTGAAGAGAGAGAGAGAGACAGACAGACAGACAGGCAGGCAGGTAGGCAGACAGGCAAGTAGGCAGACAGACAGACAGACATAAAATATGGAGACACCTGAAATTAGAAGTTGGCTTGGAAATTAGAAGTCCCCCACCAAGAGAGCCCTCACCCCAGGAATCTGTCATAAGGAGCACAAACCCTAGACAAGCAGTACAGACAGGTGACTCAAAATGCTCAATCTAAGTGATCAAATGTTTCTTTCTTAAGATAAACCTGTTTAAAAGGAAATATAAGGTGCATTTTCTAGCGGCTTGCAGTAGGCAGTGAAAATCTCCCCCTCTGTGTGATGCCCCTGGGCATGAGACGGGAGGAACAGAAGAGTGTGACATCAGGGAGCGACAAGGGGGTCCCAGGATTCAGGGATGCCGGCCGGTGCCTGATGCTGCAGCGCTGAGGGTGTGGCCATGCAGAGAGAGGGCCGAGCCTCTGACTAGGCTGCCCGTGAGGCCATGCAGGGGCTTTTCAGAGAAGGCAGTGTTGGTGACTCTTGGATGGTGCATAGTGCTCAGGGTAAAAAATAACTTGAAGCCTGCGGGATGTCTCGGGACCAAAACCCAGGCACGCCGCGTGAGACCCTCTGCTGTGCCATCGGGACCCCTCCACCCCTCCAGAGGCCCCCCGAGCTGAACTAGTGAGTGAAAACTTCTGCAGCACTCTCGGGACCCTCCAGATCCTGCCCAAGCCCAGGTCCAGTGAATGTGTGGGAGAGCTTCTGGCCCTCCTGTGCCCACGGGACCTCTCTGGATCAAGCCAAGGCAACCCGCATGAGTGAGACCCTCTGCCATGCCCTTAGGACCCATCCCCCCCGTCAGAGCTGCCCGACTGTAAGCCCGCCACGTGAGAACTCCTGCCATGCTCTTGGGACCCCCACAGACTAAGCCCAGGCCCAGCTAGTGTGAGCTTCTGCACTTTCCTGCACCTCCTGGGCCAGGGGCACAATAGCAAGTTCACTTCCAAGGGCTGCAGCAAGAAAGAGCTGAGCACAACAGTGAGACCCAAGCCAGGCACAACTGCATAAACTCAAACTTAATAGATCTACACCTGATTTCCTATAGGTGGTAAGGTTATAACTGCACCAAAGCTCCATGCCAAAGGTCAGAGGTCAGTGGTATACTTAATGACAAAGAGAAGGAGCAAAATGTACTCTCAGGTCTTGAGCCTACCCAGAACAAGTGCAGAGGACACTAGCTCAGCTGAAATATATGAATTAATAGAGTCTGAAGTAAAGAAACATAGCAGAAAGGTATAGAGGAACTCAGATCGAATTAATCTCTGAAATAAAAAAAGAAATCTCTGAATTAAGTCTGAAGTAAAGTATCAAATGCAGAAAAATATAGAGGAAATCAGATCAGAAATAATCTCTGAAGTAAAACAATTAATAACTGCTTCTCAAGAAGACACTGATAAAAAATAGAAGAGATTAGAAAAGTGACAGATTCCTTGAATGAGCAGTAAGGAAAGAAATAGATTGCATGAAGCAGAGTCAAAGAGATATAAAGGAACTTAAAAATTTCAATCACAAGATTGCAAAACTGTTTGAGTGAAAGTGAAGATAGAATTTCAGATTTTTTTTTGTTATTGTTGTTGGAACCGGGGATTGAACTCAGGCCCTCACGCTTGCCAGGAGAGTGCTTATTCCACTGAGCCATCTCCCCAGCCCAAGAATTTCAGATCTTGAAGACGCTATCACAGCTAGTGAAAAGGTAAGGAAAGATCTCTTAAAAACAACTAGGATGAAGGAAAAAATAATTCATTACCTGTAAGACGATGCAATGATGAACATGAGACTAATAGGCATTAATGAGAAGGAAGGAGTCAGTACAAATGATATTAAAAGAATGTGGGCAGAAGTAATAGCAGAAAACTCCCCAAATATGAGGAAAAAATATGACATTCAGGTAACCAAAGCATACAGAATGCCAAATAACTTCAACTCAACTAAAAACATACTGAGACATGTAATAGTCAAGATCCCAGAAATCTAGGACAAGAACCATATACTAAAAGTTGCTAGAGAAAAGAAGCAGATCACATTTGAAGGAAAACCCATCAGAATGATGCCAGATTTCTCTTCACAAACCATGAAGGCAAGAAGAGCATGGAGCAGAGTACTTCAAGTCCTCTATGAAAACAAATTCCAAACCAGACTGATATACCCTGCAAAACTCTCTTTCAAATTTGACAGAGAAATGAAATACTTCCATGACAAAAAACAACTAAAGAATATCATGACAAAGCCAGCCCTACAGAGACTACTAAAAGATGTTCTAGAGAAGGACCAAAATGATCAGAACTCCATGAACATGAACAGAAGGAATCTACTAAATCAGGCAAACAATTAAACACAGGAGAAAAAGGGGTAAACAACAGCAGGTAAATAACATGTCAATCATAAATCATGAGATGTATTGATATACATCTCAATTATAACCATCATTATAAATGGACTCAATTCACCAACTAAAAGAAATAGTGTCACAGAGGATTAGGAAATACAGTCCAACAATTTGCTGTACACAAGAAACACACTTAACTCAAAAACAAATTCATAGGCTGAAAGTCAAAGGATGGAAAACAAAACTACATGCCCTAGCACCACAGAAAAAAAGCGGGTGTAGCAATTTTGTTCTCAGACAGTCTCAACTTCAAACCAAGAATGATCAAATGAAATAAAGCAGGCCACTATATATTAATTAGGGGAAAAATTCAAGAGAAAGAGGTATATACACTCATAAATATATACGCATCAAACATAGAAGCAAAAAACTATATAAGAAAAAAAAAAAAATGACCAGAAGATTTGAACTCCAGCTCTTTGGAAATGACACTTGTTTTGGAAACACCTCATTTTCCCAATTGCACTAAATGACAGAGACATCCTTCTACATAAATTAGCTCCACTGAGCATGTGGCAGCTCTTTTAGTCTTAGCAAAGTCTAGAAAACAGAATCCATTTTAAAAATTAATCCGGTATCTACCTCAACCACACAGGTAATCTACGTATTAGAAATGTACCCTATCAGATACAAAAGTTACATTTCTTGTTATATAGGTTTTGCTTTATCTTGGTCTTAACCATCCAGCAGAAAAGTATAAAAACGAGGTACATAAAGTAAAGCCATATTAATATGCTGAGCTGTAAAAGAAAGGCTCTACTCAACAAATTCTGTGGATAGCCCACTACTATTGTGGACTGTTGAACTGTGTGTTTTGCTGAATTCAAGCACCTATAGTATTTAAATGCCAATAGAATACCCATCTCCGACAAGACTAAACAAAAAAAGAGGATACAAAGGAAGAACCATTTTGTATTTGTATATACAGAATAGTCAGGACAGATATACAGCTACTTTCACTTAATTCTATGAGAAGAAAGACTTGTAGTGACAGTGTTTGGACAGGATATCCTGTCTGCTTCTTGTGCTATGGATAACCACTAAGAAGATAACAGTGTAAAATGTATTAACTATTGAAAATGTCCTATTAATCAGCTTCAAAAAATAAATAAATAAATAATATTATGCAATTATAAAAAAATAGAGATGCAAGTTTTCATTCACCACCAGGAAGAGTAAAATAGTCTCAGCTTCATACAAAATGCTAAAAAAAAAAAAAAAAAAAAAAAAAACTTGGTCTTTAGATTTCCTCTGAGCCAGACTTGAGTAGTGGAATAGTCTGATGACAAGAGCTATACTTCATGTTTGCAATTTTAATTCCTAACAGAACTATAAGCAAAACTACAGGGAATCTAAAGTTTTTCCAATTACCCAGGTGTCCTGTTTTTCACTCTGTGTTATAATTTCACTCTGTATTATAATTTCACTCTGTATTATAATTTCTTTCACCAGCTATTGGGTGAAGAAGATTGGCTGGCTGCCTCATTTTTACTTTTTAATCGGGTTTACATATGTTCAGAAACAAAACAAGACAAAGGAATTTCTGAATAAAATGTGACTGATGAATTAGAAAGTATTATTTAGTGCCTCACAAACATTTCAAAATATTGTAAGCCCCTTTTCCTCATTAAGATAGTCCCAAAACAAAAGAGGAGAATGCATTTCATTGCAGAAGCATGAAATACGATAACTAATAAGAACAATTATAATCATTTTCTGTAGCATGCAGCAACTATGAATGACACATGTAAATAGCTCCAATAGATTCATTTATTATTGCTGATAATTAGCGCGAGCACTAAATTAGAATTGCCTTTATCAGCCACTGTTGGAAAGCACTGCAACAGCCTGAAGATGGGAGAGGAGCTGATACCTGGGTGAAGGCTATGCCCAGCCAGCTGATAATGAAGCGGTGTACAGACTTTTAATTCCGTAAACAAATAGGGTGTCTCTGCGCATCAGGCTTCATCAAATTTTAGCTGAATTAATTAGTAAACACACACTGTGTGTTCGTCACAATTCTTTTTATTCCAGGCAGGAGCTGAGCACCTTCCCTCATTTCCATCTGTCAGGCATAGGATCATCCTAATTTTGAATTTTGAGCAAGTCTGACAAAATACACTGGGAGTGACTTCTGTAATGAGTTTACAGCATTCCAGTGAGGGCTAAGGCGGCTCTAAGGCTTCCTCTTAGCTCTCATGAGAAAAAGCAACAAGATGTTTTAGCTTAGGAAAATATTCCAAAAAATGCATTATCCTGAGATTGTCTTCCTCAGCATGAATTTAGAATAATTCTGAATGAAGTAATAAGACTTCCTATGTCTGAAAGATGTACATGTGTTTTAATCAATGGAAACTGACAAGAATGCCGTACATAGGTCTGGGAAGATAGCTCAGTAGAAAAAGCGCTTCCCTGGCAAGTGCAAGGGCCTGAGTTCAGTCCCTGGTTCTTAAAAAAAAAAAAAGAATGCCATACCTGGGCAGGATGGGGCTGTGTGACCTGTGTTAGGGGCTCTGTAAGTGCTTGCTGAATGAAGCAAATCCAGTGGGGGTGAGGAGACAAGAGAAACTTAAGTGGAGAGATAAAGCTAAATATTTAGAGTAGAAACGTTTTTCTTTCTTTGGGGGTAAAACTGTTTTGTACACTTTCGATTACAACATCTCACAACTGTAAAGACTTACTTACTCCCTTTGTTATGGGCCTGTCCTTATTCAAGCCATAGCTGCCTGATTCATGGACAGCTGCAGCCACCTTCCTGTGCTTTTTCTTCCTCTTACTCTTCCCCTTCCCCATGTTCCAGCCTATAAACTGAATGGCTCTTCTAAAAGTTTTCTGTGTTTCTCCATCCCTTCAGGTTAAAGCCAGAGCACTCCAGAGCCCAGGGGTACAGCCATGGCCAGGCTCTCCCAGGTCCTTTGCTCTGTGACTCAAGCTCTGGTGCTTAATGCTCCAGCTGTATTTAAGTCTCTGTAGTTTTTCTCCCTGCCGTGCCTTTATCACCCGAAGACCTTTGCAGAGCTGTGTCTCCTGCCCAAAATCTTTGTTCCCTTCCCTCCTTTGGCCTCTATTCTTCCACCTGGTTTACCCCAAGGTACCTTTAAGCTTTTAACTGAAATACTCCCTGCTTCACGAGCCCTAATTAACTTACCTCTCCACCTCTTTCAAGATGAGATTAATGTTGTTCCATCTCATGCCTTGCTTCAGCTGTTGACTCACACCCCGGCTTATGTGGTATTGTTTCCCTTGAGCCTTAACACCCAACATAATGCCTAACATATAGCAGGCATTCAGTAAATATTCTGGGAACAAATTAGGGCAGCCTTCAAACACTGAGAAATCCTTTTTGATATAGTTGCTATAATCATTTACATCATAAATAGCAAGACATTGTACTGAGAATCATACAGAGTTAAAGAGACCTGGGTCATCACCTTGGCATTGTTATTAGCTCTGAACAACCTCTCTGGACCCCTTATCATCTGCAAGATAGTTACACATTCTGTTCCCCTTTCTCACCCGAGTCTCCATAAAGTGAATGTGCATGAGAAATACAAAGCGCCATTTGCACAAGGTATTTGCACCACCATGAATATTATGAGATGCCTCAATAGCCATGTGACTGTCACATTCCTGCCTCAAAGCCCCAGGACTGCCACCCCGATGCTCACCCACCCAGCTCTCCCTCCACTATCAAAGCGCAGTGTTTTCCCAAAGTGCAGCTCTGTGGCTTGGAGACCAAGGTTGCAGAGACTGCCATGTTTAGGTTGGGTCTTTCTGCCCGGCAGCTGCTCCAGGGCAATTTTTCTTCTAATCTTGAGCCATGTGTTCTGGGTGAGGCTGACTCTGCTCAGAATGCTGGATTTGGAGCTTGTGAGTGGATGTGGGCTGACAAACAGGCTGCATTCTCCAGGCTGGGGAGCACAGCCTCAGCCAGGACTGAGTGACGCCCAGCCTCTGCCGAAAAACTAGAGCAAGGATGTCCATGCTTGTCCCCAGACCAACCAAATAACTGACAGCCCTAAAAGTTGCCAGCAATCAGCTGGAGACAGTAAGTATATTCTCCTCTAATGAAGTCCATGAACTACACATCGCACAGAATTCTGCTGATTCATGCCTCACTTAGATCTAGCACTCATGACTCAGCATTAACCAAGAGACAGAGAACATGTTCCGAAGAGCAACATTTCTCTGTTGCTTCTATCAGAAAAGGGATTATACAAAGTTATTTTTTCCAGTTGTTATATAGCATACCTATGATTCCAGCACTAGGGAGACTGAGGCAAAAGGATCACCAAGAGTTCAAACCCCACCTGGGCTACACAGTAAGCTCAAATTCAGCCTGAACTACAAAGCAAGATACTCTTTTCAAAAAAAAAAAAAAAAAAAAAGAAAGAAAGAAAGAAAAGTTCTTTTGGTCTTTCAAATGATACTTGAAAAATAATCAAAATTTAAATTCATATTCAACTAATGCTTACAGAGCAATAAAGGTGAATTTGTTAAAACATTGTTGAGACCCTTCTAAGGCTTTCTTTACTCAAAGTCCCATGAATTATAACTAGAATTCTGATCATTGATCTGCTTCTAGCTCAGCTGCCACTCTCAACATTATTAAAACACAAAGTGATTACACAGAAAAAATGTTTATTTTCTTCAAAGCAGTATCCAATGGGAAAAATGGTGGATGTGATACAGGAACAGCAATCTTAAGGTATACATTGTTAAATCCCAGCCTGACTTTTCTAACTAAATCTTTCAGAAATGTTTTTGGCTTTCCAATCTTGGCAAGATCCAAGCTTATCAGCATTGCTTTCTTCAGAAGTAAGCAGTTAGATCAGGAAATAAACCACAAAAATTCCTTAATTACTAGTCACCTAAGTAAGGCCTTATAGTTTTGGCTGAAAAAAAAAATACACCCAAGGAAAGAAATTCCTAATAATCTTCTTGAATATTTTTTTCACTTCATGCTAGCTAAGAAAAGCATCACACCAGCAAAAGGCTCAGGAGAACTAGGAGAGGGCAGCTCCTCAAGCCTTCCTAAGCCTTCCTTTCAAGGTAGCAGGAGCTATTTAAACTTTGTTACCATTAGTTCAAAGCTAGTGAGACTGCAGAATCTTATCACCTCACTGATGAGTGTGTTTAATATTTATGGGTTTTAAAGACTGATCTGAACAAAACTATATTGGAATGGCCTCCAAAAAAACTAAGTAACTCCCCAGTAGCACCTTAAAGTGTTCATTACAGCAACTTATTTAGTACTTACTTAAGATGTGCAAAAAACCTTTCTTCCTCTGTCCAGTCATTGAGTAGAAGCTTAGTCATGGTCCACAATGGTGCACGTATGCCCTCGGTAGAGGCGTGGTAGACAAACCTGCAGTCCTAGCCTGAATAAGTCTTTTAGAGAGGTTTGTGTAAGTAGGCCATCTCTAACAACTTCAGCATTCATACACAACTGATCATCCACAAGATCGGTCAATTATAAAAGACAAGAAAAAAATCACAATTTATTACTTCATGTGGGCCAGGGACTATGCTAAGAAGATAAAAAAGTACATGTGTCATCTCCTTCTCACTACCATTGTACAAGTTTAAACTTGTACAGATTGTATAAATGAAATTGAGGATTAGAGAGGTCCAAGAACTTTATGAAGAATTAGGGATTGAATCAGAGTATCCTTACATAGCAAAAGTAAAACAGCATCCCCATCTGGTAGAAGCACAAGTAGAATTTAGCTTGCTTTTGACTTTTCTGTTCATCAGGACCTGTTAGAGGTGGGAGTAGTGGTGTGTACCTGTGATCCCAGTACTTCGGAGGCTGAGACAGGAGGATCACTGTGAGTTCAAGGCCAGACTGGGCTAGCCTCAACTACATAATGAGACTCTGCCTCAAAAAAAAAAAAAAAAAAAAAAGAATAGTGACATGTATGTGGATGTGTGAAGTTTTAAATATAGTAATTCAATATTAAATAGAATTTAAATTAGCATGGATTTTCAAGTGAAACTCTCATGGAATTACAGATGAACCTAGGTCTTTCTGAAGATAAATATTCTAGGACAAAACCTACTTATTAAATGTGTCAGCAGTTGAAGCACAGAATGTAATACCACTCCTTGCCAGGTACAAAAACTCACCAGCCTCAGAAGTGCTGCTTGAGAGGCCCAGGGTGGTCACAGGAATTTTCTTGACTGTGAAGCAGCTCTCTAACTGGGAGTGTGCCAGCCAGCCACAGGTGGTCTAAGACAGCAGATGTGACAGGGTACAGGTGTGACTTCTAAGTCCAGGATGCACTAACTGCGGTCTATGCATAATCATCCTGCTCAGACTGTGGCCCCACTCCAGGCCTTTACTTTCTTCTTCACTAGAGGTTGTTTGTGGGAACGTAGCTGTGCTAGGAGTCTCATAAAGCATTATCTTCTCTAGCTGGGTATCAACCGCTCTAATTTGGATGGGAATTGCCTGGGATGCTTTTGAAGGGTTAGGATGTTAGCATCTTTCAGCCACCTCGCACTTCCTTGAACTTCTCAAGGATGGAGAAGTATTCTTCTGCAGGACACAGCTTCTCTCTCTTGGTAGAAGGTCAGAGTCAAGTGTCAGCTGGCTCCATGGGAAAGCTCCCATGCTGCAGAGGAAATCTCCTTTAAGTTTCTTCACCTCTCTCCTGGGGTTATGCAAGTATTTCACTGCAAACTCCTCATTGCCACTTCTAACAAAGGTAGCTTCCTATATAAGTAGGACTATCTCCAACATATAATCAGGACATTTGGTGTTAGGGCTCTGGCATGTTAAAATGAAATGCAGCTTGTGAATGCTATGCATCCCGTAAGTAGCAATTATGCAATCTGCTAAAGGAGCGGCCCAGAAAGATAGTTTATAATCTAAAGCTTTCTGATCAAGTGAGTGGAAAGGTGCAACACCACAAGCCGTCAGCTGCCGGGTGAGTTTAAGCTGTTCCAGGACTGCACCTTGTTGGAAGCCAGAGCTACCTCAGCAGTCCTGCGACTTGGGCCAGGCCCCCACCCTGCTACAGCCACACTGTGGTGGGGAAGGGCAGAGGAAGAATGCCCCAGGGGGTGGCCTTGCTCCCCGAAGTGCAGTAGGGCTGCCTTCATTATCTCATTTATATCCTGGGATTCTGCATTCCATTAATTGGCTTGAGGAACTTTTGCTGTTCAAGGAAAAACTAAAACTTGGAATGAAAACTGTTGTGCACTGATGAGCAGTGTGACATCTTAATTTTATAAATGTGGCAACTAGAGTCCAGGAAGGAGAGTTCCCCTTACTTGACACTATAGCTGGTTGGTTCTGCTCATACATCACCCTTCCATGTACCTGTCTTAAGCAGCCTTCAGCCTCCTACACACAGTTGCTAGTATTTAGAAAATTTTCTGTGCGGCCGTAAGCCACCCAGACTTGGCGCCCCCTGCCCCTTCAGACCTTTGGTTCTTCTCCTCAAGGTTTTGGCCTCCATGAAGACAGGCTGCTTTGAGAACTCCCTCTCCCGCAACCCCGATTGGTCCATTCCAGGACAGGAGCAGCTCCAGTCTGGATTTGGGTCACGTTTACTCAGATCTCCTAGCCCTCCGAGGTCCACTCCTTATCAAGGTTGGCAGTTGGGTGGAAGCTCAGCTTTCCCTTTAAGTGATAGATAATATTTCACTCTGATGTCTCCAGAGTAATCTTTGGTGATATTTATCAAATTTGTAGTGATGCTGGAAGCCAGTACTACCCCACCTTGCCAAGTGCTTCTGGCTGGCACTTGCTGGCATAGCTGTGACCATGGCTTATGTGGTTTTGAAGGTTCCAGATCTTCGTCAGTCTCGATGGCATGTTAGCAGCTGAGATGCAAGTTAAGTTCCATTTTTTTATGAAATACATCAGTGCACCAAAGGATCCCCAGGGCAACCTCTCCAGACTTTGGAGGTTTCTCCCTAATTAAAAATAATAAAAAGAAATCTCAAAAATAAAAATCACATCTTCTGTATATTATTGCACATGTTTTCTAAGCAGTGCACATTGGTTACACAGAATAATGCTCTTCATTGTGGGAGATTCACACACACACACACACACACACACACACGACAAACTCCAATCATTTTAACACCGTCCCCCCTCTCTTTGTTCCAGTACCACCCACAGCCTCAGGTTTGGAGGAATCGATGCTTATATTTTGATCATATCAGCCTGCTCCTCTGTATGCCCTCACACCTCCCCCCACTGCCCCTTATTCTGTTCTTTTTGTCTAATAATACTCTTCCCTCTACTTTCTTGTTATAGTTGATATATTCCACATATTAAGGAGGGGGTATAGCATGTCTCCCCGACCTTGCTATTGTGTATAACATGATGATCTTTACATCTATCAATTTTTCTACAAATGACAGGACTTTGTTCTTCTTTATGACTGAATAGTTCTCTGCTGCATATGTAAAACAACTAGGATACAGGAAAAAATAATTCAATATCTAAAAGATGATGCAAAGATGAACAACATAAAACTAATAGGCATCAATGAGAAAAGAGTCAATATAAATGATATAAAAAGAATATGAGCAGAAGTAATAACAGAAAACTTCCCAAATATGGGGAAACAATCTGACATTCATTTAACTGAAGCAGATAGAACACCAAATAACATCAACCCAATTAAAACCACACCCAGACATATAATAGTCAAGATCCCAGAACTTCAGCACAGGAACAATATACTAAAAGCCACTAGAGAAAAGAAACAAGCCACATTTAAAGGAAAACCCATCAGAATAATGACAGATTTCTCTTCACAAACTATCAAGTCAAGAAGAGAATGGAGCAAAGTAGAAGTCTTACAAGAAAACAAATTCCAACCCAGACTGATACACCTTACAAAACTCTCTTTCAAGTATAATGGAGAAGTGAACTACTTTCATGACAAAGAGTAACTAAAGAATTTCATGATGACAAAGCCAACCCTATACAGACTACTAAAAGCTATTCTAGAGAGGGACAAAAATGACCAGAATTCCATGAATGAGAATGGAAAGAACCCATCAAATAGGGCAAACAATTACACACAGAAGAAAAACAGGCATACTAGTATGTGTACTCCACTGCATGTATACACATTTTTTCTATTTTTTTAATTTAGTGTATAGCTCATAACGATTACCTTCATCAGAGTGAGTAGGAACACATACCAAAACACGTTAATAGCTTTTATTTCTGCTTCCCTCTTTCTGATGTCCCTCCATCTCCTTGTCCCCTTTTTATTTGCAAATTATTTCCCTGTTTGCTGGTATCTGTATTTTGCTTTGCTCTGTCACTTACCTATACATGGGGCTTCTAAAAGAAGAGAAAACGTGATATTTAAGCTTGTGTGTCATTTACTTCATTTAACATTATTGTCTCAAGACGTATTCATTTTCCTACCAATGACTCAAGTCTACATTGGCATAGCAAACTAATGTTACACTGTACATAAACACTCGATTTTCTTTAGCCATTCATCAGTTGATGGACATGTAGGGGGCTTATAAGCTACTGAGTTCTTGAGATGGACATCTAGGGGACTTATGAAGCTATTGAGTGATACCGCTATAAGCATGTGTATGTATGAATCATTGTAATGATATCTTTAATTATTTCCAGAAGATACCTAGAAGGGGAATAGCTGGGTCAATGGAATTTCTATATTCAACTTTTTGAGGGCTCTCCATACTGATTTAACATGTTTGTATTAAAATAAACCCTTTCCTACAACCTCACCAACACTGGCTATTACTTCATTTCTTAATGATACCCATTCTTTCTCAAGGAAGATAGAATCTATGCTATAGCAAGCAGAAACACTGAAATGACATCCAGGATTGGAGGCAGATTTATTTGTCAGATATGTATTGACATGGAATCAATCCTTATAAAAATGTCAGGCTGTAAATGTTCATGGAGGGAGGCTTTTATGAGGTCTGTAAAGGGGAAGTAAGGAGGTAAATGATTTCGCTGTTTTTGATTGGTTCTTACAATATGCATCATAGTAACCAGTTATGTATCATAGTAACCACCCATTTCTAAGAAACCAAGGCAACTGAAAATGCAATGTGCACTGTCACCTGGGAAACTGAAATACACTAACTGGGGGTCATTTTCTGCTATGTTGTTTCCTCTTCTAGTTTCCTGGAAAATCTTTGCTGAGCATGCTACATATGATTTTCTAAGATGGACCCCAGCCAATGTCCCCAGGATCAGAAAGTTTTCCCCTACCATAAGGTCTCTCCGTAAGCTGTTTTTAGGAAGAGACATGTTTTTAAGCCCACTTATTCTGTAACATCACTCTGGCAAGGGAATTAGTTTGTTTGGTCAAGTGTAAATGAAGGGTAAGGGTCTTACTAGTTGCTTTCTATTCTAACCATAGTTTCAAGACAGTGGGGCACAAATAAGTACATGTGCAAGATGAAGCGAAAGCAAGGACTACAGTAAGCAGTCTGGAAAGGCACAAAAATCGATGGAAACAGTGTGATGTTACAAATTCAGGCCTGTTGTTGCTGCCAATGGTCATATCTAGGGATGGTGTTTCACAACAGGACCCTGAAAACTTACATTGCTTTCTCAGCTCACATAGAGAATGCCTTGGGCCAGCCTAGGAAGTGTATAGATGCATCAATAGATACGTGAGCCTTCATAAGGATCTACCTTAGAGAAGTCTATCTGTAGGTCAGGTGGGGGTTGGGGTCAGTGACACAGATGCTGCAGCCTGAGCTGGCTGCAAGGGTATGGGTGTCAGCACTGTGACTTGAGCTTGCACAACATACAGAGGGGTCAGATTCAGCACTGACAAAGATGATTCTTCCAGGACCATAGAGTAAAGTTCTTCTATCTGGGATTGTTGCTTCAGTCAGTGAGATCATCGGAGGGAGCTTAGGCCTCTGGACTGGATTATTCTGAGTACAGGTTTGGCGTCATTGGTGGAAGGTTTCCAAACAGCAGCAGGAAATAGTAGCAGGAGTGCTTTGGCCAAAATAATTTGGTCCAAAATTTCATCACAGCATTCTAGCCTCCATCTGTAAACAGTGTACACTCAGCATCTGTCAAGGGCTCCACTTTTAAAATCTGGTTGGTTGAAGAGCAGTTTACCAATCAGTGTGAGGCAGTAGGTCCCAGATAGTTAGGTGTTGGCCTACGGTGAGCTTGTCAGAAGGACAGTGGCTGCTAAGGGCACGGAAGCGGGCTGGGAGTGAGGCCTTCATGAATAGATCCAACTCCTTGCACAGGCATCATTTTTGCGAACCCAAGGATCCAGATTTTATAGAAACCAGCAGCTTCAAGAAATTTAGTTTCTTTTTCTTAACCAGTTTCTCTAGACAGTGCAGCAGAGCTTTTGTGCCTTTCCAGCAGGAAGCTTGGAGGTCATTAATTAGAACTACAGTGATGTTTTCTACTGGGAAGGTGGGGAAGTCAGGTGTGAGAGCTTCTTTTAAAGAAAGTAAACAAGTTTTTGAACCTCTGCGTAGTTGAGCCCAGGTCAGTTAACCTCTGAGTGCAGAAATGCGTTCTCTTTATTTGAAGTGGAGAGGGGCTGGCTGGCGGGAACCAAGCAAAAGCAGAAGAGGGCATTCTTTAGGTCCAGGCAGGTGTACCTGCAGCCTGGGTGGCAGAAGACTGAGGCAATGTATACGGTGGGCAATCATGATAGCATTGGCAGCTTGGAGATCTTGAGCAGTTATAGCCAGGAGAGGTGTATTTCAGCAGGCTAACAGTCTTTTATTTTTTTTTTCTTGGGGGACCTTGATGGCAAGCAGAAAGGGACAGAGAAACAAGATGTCTCAGAGAAAAGGTGCTGGTGGCCTGGCCAAATCTGTTGTGAGAGCCTGCCTCCCAAGTAGTGGGGACATTCTTAGCACCTTTTGCAATTAAATTCAAGGGAGTTTGACCTTGCTTCAGGATTTTCCCAGTTGAAAGGGCTAATGGGAGCAACTCATGATCTAAAGAAGGTACCTTTTAAATCCAGACGTGTAAATGAGGTGGCGTCTGGAGACAGGTCCAAATAGGTCTGAATGCATGAGTGGGGAACCCAGAGTGCAGGGTGATTACCAGTCCATCAGAATTTTGAATTGCTTTAGGAGGATGAGGTGTGGCAGGATACCTTGCACTTCCTGTGATACAGGACGTTGTGTGACAGCAGTAGAGGTCTCAGGGAGGCAGCCTGGTTGATAACCAGGCCTAGAGGCAAACCTTGGGCCCATACCTCCGGGAGAAATTTTCAGAATTTCAGGATTGTGATTATCTGTTTCAAGCTGATGCAGGCATTATCTTTCTGGAACAGTCAGAGTTGAAAGGGCAGCTAAACAACAGGGAGGCTGACTGGCTTGGTGCAAAGAGACAGTTGCTTGTAACTTGAAGAGAAGGTCTCTTCCCAGAAGCAGTTCAGGGACTGGCTTACACAAGAATTCATGTTTTGGGGCTGGGGAGATGGCTTAGTGGAATAAGTGCTTCCTGGTAAGCACAAGGGCCTGAGTTCAATACCCAGTTCTGCATTAAAAAAAAAAAAGGATTCATGTTTGGTGAGATGTCCTCCCAGGCTGCAAGTCTGTGTGTAGGGAAGGGACAAGAAGCAATAGTCCTAGTTGTCCCAGTGACGGTTACTTGTTGACAGAGGAAGAGAGTTCTGCTCCATTGTCTATCAGAAAAGTCATAGGTTGCCTCCCATGTGGACATGGAAGCTTTTGAGAATCTCTGTCCTTTTTTTAAATAGAAAAAGAAACAAAATTTCAAAACAAGATAGAAGAGTAATAATGGTTAATACATTGCATAATGTTATCTTTAAGTTAATTACTCAGAGTACAAAATGAAGGCATTTAATTATCCAAACAATGTTAAGACAAACATTTCTTTTCAATGAATTAAAAGAAATTAGCAGTATAACTACCTCACCTATCAGATATATATTTGCTTTTCCCTTCCTTCCTTTCTCCTTTTCTCACACCAGTTTCTGAGTTTCTCTTTCCTTTTAAATAGATTCTTCCCATTTTATAATACTCGTTGTACATCTTTCATCTTATTTATTCTTTCAGCTTTTCACACGAGGGAGACAATATGCTGTTTATACATGTCAATCTGGTTTAATGCACTTAGGAGTAGGGACTCAAGTTGCATCCATTTACCTAAAAAAGTCTCCAATTTATCCTTCTTTATAGATACTCCACTGTTTAACAAGACCAAATCATTTTTATCCATTCTTCAGTGGATGCACATTTTGGTTGTTTTGAGCATCCAGGGGTTATTACAAATTGTGAACATGGTTGCATATGTATCACTATGGTGTGATGTTTTCAATTCTTCTAGGAAGATACCCAGAAAGGGACTAGGTGTATCAAATGGGACCTCTAATTATAGTTTTGGTGTTTTGTTTTTTTTAAGAATACAAAATAGTAAAATAATAGAAATGATACAGAAAAATGATTGCTGTATTGCACGATGTTATCTTCAAATTAGTTTCTGCATTTTCTGTTAAGGTTACCAGATATAAACCTGAAAAATTGTATAAGGAAAAATTAAACAACAAAAGTTATAAGACATTAAAAATATAAGAATAAAAATTATAAAAAAATAAGCATTATGCGCCACTTTGAAAAGACCAGCAGAAATCGACAGTGCAATTATCCAAACTATCCTGCATATATTTATAAATGTGTCTTTTTCTATTCTTCCTTTTACCCTTTTCCTCATCCTAATGCTAGTTTTTTGAGGAATCTCAACACTGATTTCTATAGTGCTTGCACCAGTCTATACTCTCAACAATAGTGGAGAAGGTTTGTTTTCCCACATAGCCCCTGAAGCATTTGTTATTGGTTGATTTCTTGATAATAGCTATTCTTTCTGGGGTGAGATGGAATTTCATTGCTTTTCAATTTGCATTTCTTGAATGACCAGTAATATTGAACATTTTTAATGTATTTATTTGCCATTTATATTTCGTCATCTGAGAAGTGTGTATTCATGTCAGATGCCCCTTTTTGGATTGGGTCTTTAAATTTGGGAAGTCTGACTTTTTGAGTTCTTTGCACGTTCTTGGTAGTAATCTTTTGTCTGAGGAACAGCTGGTATTTTTTTTCCTAGCCATGTGGGTTGCCTCTTCACTCTGTTGGTGTTTCTCTTGCTGGGAAAAAGGTTTTTAATAAGATGAGATCATAATTGTTGATCCTTTATGTTAGTTCTGTGTGTGCAGGGTTTTACTCATAAAGTCTTTGCTTACAGCAATGTCATCAAGAGCAACTGATTTGAAGATAATAATATGTAGTGTAATAATCATTGCTCAGTTCCTATTACCTTGTTTACTGAAATTCTGTATCGTTTTATTTTTTATTCTCTTTTTTTTAAAAAGAAATGAAAAAAGTTTTATCTATTCTCTCTTCCAGCAGATTTAGAATTTTCAATTTCTATTTAGAACTTTTAATCCATATCAAATTCAGTTTAGTGCATGCTGAAAGATATGGGTCCAATTTTAAAATCAGCATGTGCAGAGTCAGTTTTCCAAGAACCGTTTATTAGAGAGGCATTCTTTCCTCCAGTGAATGTGTTTGGCACCTCTGTCAAAGATAAGGTGGCTGGGTGTGTCTGGAGTTGTTTCTGCATTTTCTGAACTGTTTTATTGATTTTTTTTTCCAGCACCATGCTATTTTCATCACAGTGTAATTTCAACTTAGGCATAGTAACAACCCATGCCTTGCCTTTGTTGCCCAGAATTGCCTTTGATATTCTAGGTCTCTTCCAGTTCTAAATGAATTTTAAGATTTTAGTTTACTTCTGTGAATTTTGATCAGAATTGCATTAAATCTGTGTGAGCGTTTTGGAAGTATGGCTATTTTACTATATTACTTCTTCCTACCCAAGGTTAAGGGATATCTTTACTCTTTCTGCTATCTTTTATAATATCCTTTCCCAGAGTGCTATAATTTTCTTTTTTAAAATTCATTTATTTATTTTATTAATAGGACAGTTTCAATAATTAATACATTGTACATTGTTATCTTCTTAGTGATTATCTATAGTACAAGATACAGACAGGACATCCTGCCCAAATACTATTAGTATAAATCTTTTTTCTCATTGATTTAAGTGAAAGTTGGTGTATATCTATCCTAATTATGCTGTATACACAGATACAGAATGGTCCTTCCTCTGTATCCCTTTTTTTCATTCAGTCCTGTCAGAGATGGGTGTTCCATTGGTATTCACCTATTATAGGTGCATGAATTCAGCAAAACAATATATCACAGTCCAGCAGTCCACAATAGCAGTAGGTTATTCACAGAAGTTGTTGACTTGAGCCTTTCACAGCTCAGCACACCAACATGGCCCTACTTTATATAACTCATTTTTATACTTTTCTGCTGGTTGGTTAAGATAAGATAAAGCAAGACCTCTATAACAAGACATGTATCTTTTGTATCTTATAAGGTCAGTCAAGTCCCCTTAGGATCTATCCTGTAACCCTGTACTGCAGTTTGCAGAACCTTTGTCAGTGTCAGCCATGTGGATGAGTCACGGCCATTGCTTGACCAATTTGTTCTCTGTAATTTTCAATGTAGAGATATTTTACAGCCTTTGTTAGAGTGATTCCTAGGTATTTCATTTTTTTTTTTTTTTTGGATGTCATTATGAAAGGTATTATTTCCTAACTTTTTTTCCTCTCAGTGAGTTTGTTGTTTGTGTTGCAGCAAGGCTACTGATTTTTGATTGTTGATTTTGTATCTAGCCATACTACTGAATTTGGTTATTAAATCTAGCAGTGTTTAGTGGAGTTTTGGTATCTTTTATGTCATATTGTGTCATCTTCAAATAATGATAATTTAACATCTGCCTTTCCTATCGTTGTCCTTGTATTTTTTTTCTCTTGTCTAATTGCTCCGGCTAAAATTTGCAGGACCATCTCGAATAAGAGTGGAGGCAGTGGATATCTTTCTCTTGTTACTGATTTTTGGTTAAAAGCTTTCAGTTTTGTCCATTTAGTATGATGTCGCCTGTTGGATTAACATAGATGGCTTTTTATCAGATTGAGATAAAGGCCATCTATTGCTATTTATATTTCTACTCCTATTTTACTGTACAATTTTTGTCATAAATGGGTGTTGGACTTTATCAAAAGCTTTTTTTCTGCATCTATTGAGGTGATTATGTGGTTTTTGTCTTTTGCTCTGCTAATATGGTGTATCACACTTTTAATTTATGTATAGTGAAACAACCCTGCATCCCTGGGATGAATCCAACTTGATCACTGTGCATAATCCTCTTGATGATTCTCTGCATTCTGTTTGCTAGTATTTTATTAAGCAATTTTGCCTCTGTGGTCATTGGTAAGATTGGCCTATAGTTTTCTTTCTTAGTTGGATTCTTCTCGGTTTTAGTATCAAGATAATGCTTACTTCTAGGAATGAATTTGGGAGTATTGCTTCCCTTTCAATTTCATTAAAGAGATTGAGAAGTAGTAGCAAGCTGTCTTTAAATTTCTTATGGAATTCAGCATTGAATATGTCAGGGCTTGGGCTTTTCTTTGTTGTAGGTTTTCAATTAAATCTTTGATTTCATTGATTAATATTGGTTAATTTAGGATTTTTATATCTTCTTAATTCAGCTTTGGTAATTCATGCATACCTAGGAACCTGTCAATTTCTTCTGCATTTTCCATCTTATTAGAGTACAAGTTCTTGAGGTGGCTATAGATTATCTTCTGCATTTCTGCAAGGTTAATTTTTATTTCATCTTTTTCATTCCTTACTACATAGATTTTAGTCCTTTCTTTCCTTTTTTTTAATAAAGTTAGATGTTGATTTGTCAATTTTATTTAATCTTTCAAAGAGCCAACTTTTCAATCTATTAATTCTTTGTATTGTTTTCCTGGTGTCCAACACATTAATTTCTGCTCTGATCTTCATAATTTCCTTCCTCATATGAACTCTTTGCTTAGCCTGTTCTTCTTTTAATAGAAGTTTGAAGTTCAACATCATGTTGATTATATGCCCCTGCTCTGTTTTTATGATACTGGTATTCATGTCTATAAATTTCCCTCTTGACACTGCTTTCATTGTCTCCTATAAGTTTCAGTGTGTTGTATTGTTGTTGTTTTCATTAATTAGTTTTCATCTTGGACTTCCTACATATTTGTTATACATATATTTGTCATTGTTGTTGCTAGTACAGGGTCTCATTACACAGTTCAGATTCATAGTGGTCCTCCTGTCTCAACCTCCCCAGTGCTGGGATTCCAGGCATGCACCACCACACCTGATGTGGCATGCTGTACCAGGGACAGAACTTGGGACTTTGTTCTTTGTAGGAGACACTTCCTGGTCCTCTTCTCAGTCCAAGAAACCAATATTTGTAATCCCAAAGTTACGTTATTGGAATCCCATCAAATTGACTCCAATCTACCACTTTCCATGCAGCCCACGGCGAAAATGAGGACACTAAATTATATTTTTAATCATCGGGGAGTCAAGGGGCTCTAGGTCCAGCCACAAAGATGGCTTCCTGGAACCAAGAGGGCTACCCAGGGCCTCACCCTGTTTTTATTCAGTGGGGGAGTGGCTTGAGGAGGATTGACTGAGAATCAGGGGAATTAGGCGACTACTATGAGCTGAGCTAGGCGGGTGGCATAAATTTACCTCTGCCATATGCAGAGAGGATATGCAGAAAGTGAACCGCACTATATAGTGTTTAATGTTTTGGAAAGTCTGGTGCTTCAGCTTTGATGCAGTCTTTCAAGCCCCAGAAAGTCATAGCCTCTTTCTTGAGGCTCGATCCCAGCTGACAGCATAGAGCATTAGCTGTACCATCCTGTCTCGACCCGGCTCACATTAAGGAGCAGCAGGCTTACTAGGGAAACACATGCCACCTTCAAAGACCATCACCATCACCTCAGCTAGACCAATACACATTGCTTAAGGTCAACTGAAGGATAAACAGAAGTCCTAGCCAGATCTCTACATAACAATACAAGGAAATAGGATCAGGCTCAGTCAAAATGGAGACAGTTACTCTTCTTTCAAGGAGAGCTG
This sequence comes from Ctenomys sociabilis, assembly GCA_004027165.1. Taxonomy (NCBI): domain Eukaryota; kingdom Metazoa; phylum Chordata; class Mammalia; order Rodentia; family Ctenomyidae; genus Ctenomys; species Ctenomys sociabilis. The sequence continues at coordinate 50,995 of PVKA01003846.1, forward strand.
CTGGGTGTACCCTCCATAGTTCTTGTCAGGCAGGCTCTTAGATTACTGAGCTATTTCCCCAGCCTTGATGTGTACCTTTTGATGATGGTACAATAGACAAAGTGTAGGTGGACCCCTCAGAGTAAAAACCACTCAGGGGTGCCCACCTGACTGTGGCCTTTATGGGGACTTAGGCATGCCTTAGGTAAGGAGCAGTGAGGCTTCTGCTATGCCACATGTCAATCACCATAGAACCACGGGTGAGGGCCCAATCAGCCACTGTGACCAGTGCGTCCTACCCAGTCTTTGTGCACATATGGAGCAGCCTATTGCTTACATTTTCTGCTATGCTCACTCATACATCCACTCACAGACAGAGATTCAACATTTTAACCCTCTTCCCTTAAGTGTGGTCTTGACTAATGAGAACTGATCGATCTCTCCTTCTGCTCAAACTGAGAAGGACTGACAGACAGACTAACCAGAGTGCCCCCAGGGGTGTTACCTTACCCAAAGACCAGACCCAGCTGCATCTCCCTACCTTTTGGGTCAGACATGAGTCACTTGGTCAGGAGCCAAGAATCCTCCTCCAGACCTCTGAGGTGACTCAAGAAATCTTGAGGGTTCCCCTTCCCATTGGGATCTGAAAAGGTCTCTGTTCCATTCTTGAGGGCAACAGTCAGTGACCAAAGAGATCAGCGTAGTGTCTTCCAAGCTGATGCATCAGATACAATGGCAAAAAGATACATCAAAATAGCACCCATGATTTGGAGACAGATTTATTTAATGATATATAGACACTGACAAGGAATAGAAACATTAGACCCCTCAAGGAAGGAAGTTTTTATGGGATCCAGAAAGGGGAAGTATATTAGTGGAGCACTTGGCTGTCTTTAATCTGTTCTTGCAATATGCATCATAGTGACTAGCTATGCATCACAGTGGTCAGCAACCAGAGACAACCAGAAATGCAACTGGAACTTTTACCTGGGCAACTGAAGTACACTGGATGGGTTAGGGGGGCTTTCTGTGCTACAATTTAATTTGTATCTCTCTAATGGCCAGTGATATATTTTCATGTATTTTTTAGACATTTTTACTCCTTGCCAAAAATAATCTTTTTTTTTTTTTTTTTGGCAGAACCGGGGATTGAACTCAGGCCCTTGTGCTTGCCAGGGAAGCACTTATTCCATTGAGCCATCTCCTCAGCCTTAAAAATATTCATTTCTGTTGCCCATATTTTGACTGGGTCTTTGTTTTGGTGTATATAATTTTTTGAAGTCTTTATATATTTTAGCTATTAGTCCTCTGTCCAGGATATAGCTGACAAAAAAATTATTCCAACTCTTCTGGTTGTCTCCTCACTCTATGGGTTATTTCTTTTGCTGTGCAAAAGCTTTTCAATTTGACATCATCCCATTTGTTGATTCTTGCTATTATTTTTTTGTGCAATTGGGATTCTTTAGTTTTTGTGTGTTGTACCAGGGATTGAACTTAGGATCTTCTGCTTGCTAGGAAAGCGCTTATTCCACTGAGCTATCTCCTCAGAGGGTTTCTGTTCAGAAAGTCCAAAATGTTGGCTGGCCTTGCGGCTCTTCTATTTCTCCAATTTTGATCTGTGAACTTAGGTTGTTAAAGAGATTGAAGTTCTGTAGTGTGCCTGGGGAGAGTCATATGGAGAGAAAACTTTCTTCAGGCTCTCACAGAGAGCAAACTGGTCAAGCATTGGCCGTGACTCATCCACATGGATGACACAGACAAAGGATCTACAGAATAAGGTACAGGATTATAAGATAAACTCTGAGGGAACTTCACTGACCTCAACAGAAACAAAATCTACTTGTTTTGGTATATAGGTCTTGCTCTATCTCGATCTTAACCATCCAGCAGAAAAGTATAAAAATGAACTATACAATGTGGGGCCATAATAATAAGTTGAGCTATAAATGGCTACGGTCGACAACTTCTTCAGATAGCTCACTATTGTTGTGAATGCTGGGCTGTGTTGGATTGTGTCGTCGAGTTCAGGCACCTAAATTGGTTGAACGACAATGGAGTGCCCATCTTTGGCAGGTGTAGACAAAGGAAGGGGTATAGAAAGGAAGAATCATGATGTGTGTGTATGGACAGTACAGTTGGGATAGATAACACCGTGCTTCTACATAATTCTATGAGAGGCAAGATTTGCACTAATGGTGGTTGGACAGGATATTATGTTGGCTTCTAGTACTATGGACAACCACTAGGAAAATAACAATGTAGAAAGTATTAATTATTGAATCTGTAATATAATTCAGATATAAAAAATAAGATACATAAACAGCTACACTCTCTTAATTTACTGATGAGACATCTGCGATAATAATGTCTATAAATATAATCTCATGTATACACCTTGTACGATAACAAAACATTATGAAAACAGTTTGCAATGTATTAATTTATCGAATCCATCTTGTTAAGATGTCTTAAAACTGTCTCATTGATATTTGTACTTCAATAAAATAAAAAAATACATTTAAAAAAATAAAAAAAGAAAGTCCTTGGCTGTGCCTATGTCTTCCAGAGTTTTACCTATTTTTATCTTATATCGGATTGTTTATATTTTAACATGTAGATCTTTGATCCACTTTTATTTTAATTTAGTGCATGGTGAAACATGGGACTAACTTCAGTCTTCTGCATGTGGATAGCTAGTTTTTCCAGCATCATTTGATAAAGAGGCTGTCTTTCCTCTAGTCTCAAGAATCAGATGGCTGAATATGCCACCTGTTTCTGCATCCGCTAGTCTGTCCAACTGATGTACATGACTGTTCCACAACCATCACCATGTTTTTTATCATGCAGCTCTCTTTTCTTTTCTTTTCTTTTTCTTTTTCTTTTTTTTTTTTTTTGGAACTGGGAATTGAACTCAGGTGCTTGCACTTGCCAAGCAAGCACTTAGTCTACTGAGCTATCTCCCTGGACCCCAAATCATGCAGATTTCTAATAAACTTGAAATCCAGGATTATGATGCCTCCTGCTTTGTTCATATTGCCCAGAAGTGCTTTTCCTCTCCTGGTTCTCTTCTGGTTCCATATCAATTTTAGGATCATTTTCTCTAATACTAAGAGAAATGGTGTTAGTATTTAGATTGTGATTGCATTAAGTCTATACATTAGCTTTGAAGGTATGGTCATTTTCACAATGTTATTTCTGCCCCATGAAGAGAGGATATCCTTTGCTTTTCTAACTACTTTGTGTTCAGAGTATGGTAGGGATTTTTTTTTTTTTTAATTCTCTGCAAACTTTAATCCAGAGGGGCTCAGACATTCTTGGCAGCTGCCTTCCTTATAGCAGCCAGCATGTTGCTTAGCTCCTCGTGCTTCCTCTTGGTACAGATGTGCATCCCCACCCTTTTCTTGATGAACTTGAAGGCAAGTTTGTCCTTGGAGACCTTGAGCAGCTCCATGGTGTGCTGCTTGTAGGGGGTGAAGCTGCACACCTCCTGGATCATGTCCCACAAAACTTAGTGTGTCTGGTGAGCTGTTTGTGATGGCAGTTGTGCCTCAGTTTGCTAACCTTCTTAGTCAACTTGTGGCCCTTGTCGAGGCCCACAGCATGGGATACCGTAGGGCCATGGCTACTGTTCTTCAGTGGTTGCTCCAAAGTATGGTAGTTTTTGTTGTGTTGATGTTTCACTTCCTTGCTTAATTCCCATGGATTAAAATTTTTTAATGTTACTGTGAATGAGAGTTGTTTAATTTTTTTCCTAGTGAATACATTATTGGTATGTCGCAATACTATTGATTTTTGTTTGTTGATTTTTGTATCATGGTACATTACTGGATTTGGTTAGTAATTCTAGGAGTTCTTTGGTGGAGATTTTTTATACTTTTATAAAGGATCATGTCATTTGCAAATAATGATAACTTGACTTCTTTTCCTATAGGTATTCCATTAATTAATTAATGAATTAATTAATTTTTATTGTATTTGGTACAGGGGCTCACTATGCAGCTCAGACTCATAGTGATCCTTCTGTTTTCAGCCTCCCCAGCACTGGGATTACAGGCATAAGCCACTGTGACAGGACTTGGTTACCAGAACAGCGTGCCTAAAGGTGGGGCCAGCATGGCGTATGGTGTCAGGGATCAAACCCCGGTCCCTGCACTTACCTAAGCAGGTGTTTATTCCGCTGAGTTATCTAGCCAGCCCATATGCATTCCTTTAATTTCTTGCATGATTAGTTCTAGCTAATACGTTGCCTACTGTACTGGACAGGAATTCTGATAATGGATGTTCTTGTCTTGTTCTGTGGAGGGTACCATAGCCCGAAAGCCTTCATTTCTATTCCTTTTATGAATATAAGTTACACTTTCTGTAGGATTGCTGCATCATGACTTCCTGCCACGTACTCCTTTGGTTAGACTTCCTGCCACATACTCCTTTAGGTGACCACCTGAGTATTTTTAGCCTGTAGCATTACCCCAGTATACCTACGTCATGAGTGACGTTGACTTCCTTTCTCTCTGCTATATAAGCTGTATCGCTTTCTTGAATAAACGAGACTTGATCAGAATCCTGTCTTGTCTCTATTTCTCACGCACTTGTTCTTTGTCTCCTTCAGTCCCCATTCTCCCCTAGGTGACCTGAATTGACTGACCCGCTGGATGGGACATTGTCCTTGTCTTGTTCCTCATTTTAGAATGAAAGCTTTCTACTGCTCCGATTTCATATGCTATTGGTCATTGGTTGCATAATTGGCTCTTATCACATTGAGAAATCTTCTACCTAGTTTATTCCGTGATTTTTCAAGCATGAATGGATGTTGAGTTTTGTCTAAGACTTTTTCTTTGTCTAGTGAAATGATCATATGACTTTTGTCTTAGCTTCTATTTATATATTACATTTATAGATTTGCATATGTTGAACCATTGTTGCAGTCCTGGGATGATGTATGATCTTTTCAATAATTTCTTACATTCTGTTTGGCAGTATCCTTTTAAAGGATCTTTGTTTCTATGTTCATTAAAGAGACTGCCCTGTAGTAATTTTCTTTTGGGTTAAGTCCTTTCCTGCTTCCAGAATTAAGATAACACTATTTTCTGGGAATGTCTTTGGCAGTCCTTTTCTTCAGTTGCATTAAAGCTTGAGGAGTACTGGCATTAGATCTACTCTGAGGTTCTTACTGAATTCTGTAGTAAATCCATTGAGTCATGGATTTTTCTTCATTGGTAGATTTTTTTTTATTGCAGACTCAATTTCATTGGCTGTAACTGGATTATTCATGGATTTTACGTTTTCTTAGGTGAGTTTTGGTAATCCATAGATATCTAGGCATTTATCCACTTCTTTCAGATACTCCAATTTACTTAAGTAAAAGTTTCAAAGTAGCTACTAATAACCTGGATTTTGACAATGTCTGTTGTAATGCTGTCATCTATTTTATTTCTAATGGTATTAGTAGAGGTCTTTTCTTTCCTTGTTTTTGGTAAAACTAAGGGTTTGCTTATTTGATTTGCCCTTTTTAAAAACTGTTTCTTCTATTCACTGATTTTCTGTATTTGTTTAGTGTAAATGGCATTAACTTCTGATCTGACCTTTGTAATTTGCTTCTTTACATTAGCTTTGGGCTTGAATATTCTTGTTTTTAGTACCTTGCGATACATTCTTAGGTTGTTTATTTGGATTTGCCCTTTTTTCTGTTGTGGGTATTCACAGAGGTAGACTTTTCTTTTGGATTGTTTTCATTATGTTCTATAGATTCTGAGATGATCATTTGCTTCTGGGAACTATATAGTTCCTTCCTGATTTCTCCTTTGATCCACTAATTATCCAGGAGGGTATTGTTTAATCTCCATGTGCTTGTTTAATTTCCGTATTTTCTTTTGCCATTGATTTTTAGTTTCATTGTATTATTTTCTGCTAATATGCATGGGCAATTTTTTTTTTTGGTGGTACCAGGAATGGAATTCAGGACCCTGTTCTTGCAAAGTAAGCACTTATTCCACTGAGCTATCTACCCAGCCCCCCAAATGGGCAATTTTGATTATTTTTACATTTATTTAATTATGCCTTATTGGCTAGTATGTGATCTATCTTAAAGAAAGTTTTATATACTGCTGAAATGAATGTTTATTCTGTTGTTTTTGGATGGGGCATTCTGATGATGTTTATTATGTCCATTTGTTCAATGATGTGGTTCAACTCTGATATTTCTTTTGATACTTTTGTCCAGCTGATCTATTTTTGTACTGGTATATTGAGACCCTCAGTTATAACTATGTTAATGTTTATCTGATCTTTTATGTCCAATGGTATTTGCTTTGTGAAATTGATGCAGTGGTGTTCAGTGCATATATTTATAATTATTTCTTCCTGCTGAATTATTTCTTTAGCCAATATGTAATGACTTTCTTTGTCTCATCTGATCAGTTTTTGTGTTGAAGTTCATTTTGTCTGAAAACAAGATAGTTACTCCTGCTAATCTCGGGCTCTTTTTCCTGGAAAACTAATTTTAATCATTTGATTTTTATAGTCTATAAGTTTCTTTCTCCTCCTCCTTCTTCCTCCTCCTTCTTCCTCCTCCTCTTATTCCTCCTCCTCTTCTTCCTCCTCCTCTTCTTCCTCCTCCTCCTGTTTCTCCTCTTACTCCTCCTCCTTCTTCTTTTTCTCCTTCTTCTCCTTCTTTTTCTCCTTCTTCTCCTTCTTCTTCTCCTTCTCCTTCTCCTCCTCCTCCTCCTTCTCCTTCTCCTCCTCCTCCTCCTCCTTCTTCTTCTTCTTCTTCTTCCCCTCCTCCTCCTCTTTTCCTTTGAGACAGCATTTCAGAGTAGACTTGCTTTCACTATATAGCCAAGGTTGGCCTTTACTCATAGTGGTCTTTCTGCCTCAACCTCCTGAGTGCTGGAATCACACGCAACACTATAAATTTCTTTTTAAACTAAACATGTTTCATGGATATGGCACACTGTTGGGTCATGGTTTTTGATCAACCTGTGAATCCATGTCTTTTGATAGAGATGAGTCCATTCATTGAGAATTATTATTGAAAGGTATTAATTTATTTATGTCATTGTATTATTTTGCTGTTGCTGATTTAGATATTTTGTTCTGCTGCTGAACTGCCCACCCTGCTTGATGTCTTGATTTCATCAGATATTTTGGCATCATGAGCTTCATTGCCTCTTTCAAGGCTATTCTTAAGAAACTTTTAGAGAACTTGTTTGCTGGTCATGGATTTCTTAAGATTCTTTTTGTTATGGAAAGACCTTATTTCTCTATCAGTTTTGAAAGGTGATTTTGTAAGATATATTGGTCTGGATTAGACATTGCTCCATCAGACACCTCACTGTAATCTCTCTTGGCCTTCAAGACTTGTGCTGAGAAATTTGTTGTAATGGGTTTACCTTTATAAGTGCTTTGTTGCTTTTTCTCTAAATAGCTTTTAAGATTCTTTGTGTTGGACGTCTGGAATTTTGACTATATGTGATGTAGAGGATGAGATTTTTAATGTATTTAGCATAGGGTCTACAGGGCTTCACTACACACAATGCACTCATAGCGATCCTCCTGCTTTCAGTCTCACAACTGTGGGCATTTCAGGCACGTGCCACCACTTCCAGTCTCAGTCACTGTCTGAGCATGCCCCAGGCACAGGCTGGCACAGCACACTGGAGGAGGATGTTTTTATAATTGTGGTTATTTGGGGCTCTGTATGCTTCACTATTGGTATGTTAATTTCTCCAGACTAGGGAGAGTTTCTGACATTATTTCTGTAAATAATTGTGTGTGTGTGTGTGTGTGTGTGTGTGTGTGTGTGTGTGTATGCGCGCAGGTATGTGCATGGCCATTCATGCTGTCTTCTGGGTTTTACTAACCCCACTTCTTACTTTGTCTAGTAGCCGTTTGATCCATTTTCATAATCTCTTGCAGTTTTTAAAATATCTCTGATTAAATGATCACTTTCACCAGCTCTATTTTTTTTTCTGACACTACTCACCTTGTTCATTTCTGAGCAATCAATGTTCAGCTCATACTTTCAATAGATGATGTAATCTTCTAGATTTCTGTTTGGTGGCATTTCATGTACACTAATTCTTTGCTAAATTGGTCACTGATGTTCTGTATGATTTTGTTTCATTCATTTAGCTTTTTATTAGAGTCTGTTTCTAAGCTCACTGGGTATTTTTTATGAAGTCCAGTATCTGTTCAGTTCTAGCACCTTTGAACTCACCAAACATATTATTAATCTGTTTGTTTTTGTCTCTTCTTTCATCACATTGTATAATTCATCTTTTTGACTTTTGTTATTCTTCCCATTGATCAACTTTGGGGGAGTTTAGAGTTTTTGGAAGTCAGGTGGGCCTTGTAATGCTTATATTGTGTGTGTGTGTGTGTGTGTGTGTGTGTGTGTGCACGCACATGTATTGAGATTGGGGGATTGATTTTAGTGGAAAGATTTTGTTGCTAGCATAGAGGTCTCTTTAGTTAGCATTTGCTTTCCAGTGATGCATTCTGGGCATGGCTAACCACAAGCCTTTGCCTCTGTCTCAAAACCCAACCACCTCTGTTAATTAGGAGAAGGGAGAGTGCAGCACAATTGTGCTGGAAATGAATCATGACTTTTTTCATGACACAGAGTAAACCTAGATATTGGTATATAGCAAAAGACCAGAAAATAACTACAACTATGCCATCCTGGCCATAACACCTAAATCAACAACAATCATGGAGTCAAAGACAAATTAGATATTGACTTTCCATAAAAACCAATAAAAACTACCACTATACCAATGTTAGCAGTAGAAAAGAGATTTGTGCTAATGATATAGACACAAAGACAAAGCAAATCTTAATATATAATAAATATCTACTAAATGCAACAATTATGCCACTATTAACAAAAAAATTTCTAAAATGATAGCACAGTTGGCTAAATACCTAAAAATTAATAAAGCTTACTAGCATACTAATAAAAATAAAGCTATTTGGAACGGAGAAATGAAAAAATAAAATTAAAAAAAGAGAAAAAAGATTCGAAGGAAAAAAAAAAAACATAAAGCATCCTATTTAGAAATAAAAGAAAATTATTAGAGTCAGATAAAAGTACCAGGAAAGACAAGAAAAGCAAGAAGAAAGCAGAGAAAAATAAGAAAAAAAAAAAACCTCCCAATCCAACAAACAATGAAGGAAAATAGAAATAAGTTTTTTAAAAAAGGGAAGAAGAAAGTTTCCTCTGTTTCTGAATGAGTGATTCCTTTGCAAGATCTACAGTATTGGAATCTACCAGGTGTAGAGGAGGCCTAGTGAGTATTTTGTTACCATTTTCACATTTTTATGTGGGAATGCTGAGCCTTGCCCTGCCTTTCCTGATGGGGATTGTTTTCTTTGTGGAGTCTGCCTTGGGGCTATGTTTACTCTAGCCACTCCCAGGTCTGTATCTCCCTGTTTTCCCCAACTCACTGCTTTGGCAGCCTAGGTTAAAGGCCTGTGGGTTTATGAGGTGCCCTCACTGCTGCAGAAGTCCCTCTGTCCATATACCCCAGGCAGTGGCACCTGTCCAAACCACTGCATACCCCTGATCACAGTGCTAGACGGGGATAGCACATAGACCACTGTATTCCATGCCACATTTAATCAGTGGGACAGCAGAACAGGGTAAGGAGTCTGGTGGACTTAATGCCAGAATTTTCAGGCCCAGATGCTTCTGCAAAACACACACAAAAGACAAGACTTCTCTCCACAGAGGGCAGGACTCCCATGACCTTTCTTGCCTAACCTTAAAGTTCTCAGGGGTCTATGTGAAGTTGGCACACTCTCCACAATTTTGACCCTCTCCCACCCAGAAATCCTGAAGCATATTTTTTTTCTGTACCTGTTTTGTAGCTCAGTCTTAAGAACCTAATCTCTTCCCAAAGCGGCTTCTGACTAACACTCTCAACCTCAGCAGGGGCTGCACTTGATTTCTTCTCCAACATTAGCCCACTACGTGGAAGGAGTAATTGCCTTCTGTAAAGGAGACAGAGCCCTCTCCCTGGGAGCTGGGGTTAGCATTCCAGGCTACTTTGTTCATTTCTCTAATTTGTGCTCAGGTTTTCCAGCTTCTCTGTAGCTTCTAGATTTCTGCCAGCTTCCTCCAGATTCCCAGAGATCTACTTCCTTTTTTATTCGCCACATTATTTTCCAAGTGTTCCAATTCCAGAACCCAGAAAAGCTCTAGTTAGCTGCTGGTCTTCAGTCTGCCTTTTTTTTTTTTTCCCGAAACCGGGGATTGAACACAAGCTCTTCCATTTGCCGGGGAGGTGCTTCTACTGAGCCATCTCCCTGGCCCAAGTCTGCCATTTTTAACCTGTCTATACACCACCTTTTCTTAACCTATTTAGTCACTTTTGGAGACATAAGCTGCTTCTACATCTTGGCTATTGTGAATTCTGTTGCAATAATTCTGTGCTATTTAGGTAGCACCATAGTGTGATGGCTTTAATCACTATACCAATGAGAGCTATATCTAACCAAATGGTAACTCCATTTTTAATTTTCTGAGACACTCCCATAATAATTTTCATAGTGACTGTAGTAACTTATATTTCTACCATTAATGTAAAAGGGTTCTTTTTTCCTTGCATGCTCACCAGCATTTTTTTGTTTGTTTGTTTTTTTAATTCTTGATTATAGCCTTTCTCCCTGGGGTGAGACAGAATTTCAATGTAGTTTCTGACTTGAATTTACATAATACATAAAGATGTTCAGGGCCAGAGAGATAACTCAATAGAATAAGTGCTTGTCTGGCAAGCTCTGGGTCCTGAGTTCAATCCCTGGTACCGCAAAAAAAAAAGATGTTGGCTATCTTTTCTTATACTTATTAGTTACTTGTACTTCTTCTGAGAAATGTCTATTTGATTTATTTGTCCATTTATTGCATATATATATATATTATCAATATATATATATATATTATCAATATATATATATATATATTTATATATATATATTATCAGAAAAGAAGCTGGCCAAAATCCATTCTGAAGGCTGTCTTCACTGTGTTGGTTATTCATTTGCTGTGCAGAAGCTTCTTGGTTTTATGCGATTTCGTTTGTTGGTTCTTGCTATTATTCCCTGTGCTATTGGAGTTCTGTTCAGGAAGTTTTTGCCTATATCCATAGCTACAAGTGTTTCCCCTGTGTTTTCTCTTAGTTCAGATGTTTGGGGTTTTATTTTTTTAAGAGAATGCAAAGTACTAATAAAAAATAGAAATGATACAGAATTTCACTAAACAAAAATTCAAGTTTTATACATAGATCTTTGATGCATTATGAATTAACTTTTTTTTTTGGTACCAGGAATTAAACTCATCACTTGCTAGGCAGGTGTTTATGCACCTGAGCTATCTCCCCAGCCTGTATTAACTTTTGCAAAAAGTGAGTGATACTGATCTAGGTTTAATCTTTTACAGTGAATATTCTGTTTTCCTAGCCCATTTGCAAAAGAGGCTGTTGTTTCTCCATAGCTCCTTTATTCAAAATCCCATGGTTTTAGTTGTTTGGGTTTGTTTCTGAGTTTTCTGTTCTATTTTAATGGTTTATGTGCCTATTTTTGTGCCACTATAATGCTGGTTTTGTTACTATGAATTTGTAGTATGATTTAAAATTGGATATTGTGGTGTCTCCAGTCTTACTCTTTTTGCTCATGACTGCATTGGTTCTTCTTGGTTTTTTGTGTTTCCATATGAAGTCAGGGAATGTTTTTCTCATTCTGTGAAGAATGTCATTGGCATTTTGATGGGAACTGCATTGAGTCTATAGATCACTTTTGGTAATATGGCCATTCAACAAGGTCAATTCTGCCAGTCTGTGAACATGGGACGTTCTTCCATCATCTGAAGTCTTGTTCAATCTCTTGCTTCAGTTTTCTGAAATTTTCACTGCAGAGATCTTTCACTTCTTGGTTAGAATAATTTTTCGGATTGCTTTCTCAGCGGACCCACTCTTGGTGTATATGACTTTACTGCTTGATTTATTACAACAAAGTTTTACTGGTCTCCAAAAAGCCCTTGGGTATGACATTTTCCTTTGATCTTGTCAGTGTCAAAGTCTCATGTTCTTCACAACCCATAACTCAGGAAAGGTTGGTTGGCCTTGAGACAGAGAGGCATGTGACCCAATTCTTACTAGAACGCCATGGCCACATTCCAGTAATAATAATAATGATGATGATGATGAAAATAACAACAAGCAACATGCACATAGCTCTTACTTTGAGTCCAAGATAGATCTTTGAAGTAGGTATTACTTCTACATTTTAGATAAGGAAATAAAACCTAATGAAAACAAAACAAAACAAAAAAATAATAACTTATCCAAGATCCTATACATGGTGAATGACAGAATGGGTGTTTGAACCTAGAATCAGTTTCTTATTTGTCTTCCATCATTGAGATTTCTTGTCTGTACAGCCGTGAACAGAAGAGGGCCTCAATAAAGAAGTCACCAAAAGAGCTGCCGAGTATACAGTTTGCAAGCACAGATCCCTCAGCACTGGAAATCTCTTACTACTCACCCTAACACATTGTCACACTCAGCATTTGGCTTTTTCTGCTGTGTCTGCAGCAGTTTGGTGGTTCTAATAGCCAATGGATTAGTGCTGATCTACACTGATTGCTCACACCTGCAATTCCAACTAACCCCTGTTCTGCTTTGTGCAATCAGCCATGCCCCGTAAGACCATCAGCTTCCCAAATGACAAGCAAACAGGGACCCACCTGACTGGTCTGACCAGACACCTGTGAGTTCTGTAAAGTGGGGAGGAAGGAAGGGGGATGGGGCAGGTGAAATGGAACAATTAAAGCACTAAATGTAAATGGTAAAAGAATGAGTGCTTCATCTACTTCTCAGAAAGACTATAAACTATGTAGATGGGAAACATCTAAGATCTCCAGCTAATGACTAGAGAGCAGTGGCTGGCAAGGAAATTTTCATAGGCACCAACCAGGGTTCTCTACCTGTGCTTTTTCTCTATAGGAAGCTTTAGTCAAAGGCATCACGTAGACTTTAAACTACAAAAATTGCTGAACATAATCATGCTTTGATTTTTACTGTTGAGCTCCTGATACATTTTTGAACACTGTCCTAATAATTCTCATAATATCTTCTGGAAATAAGCAATTTGGATAGAAAAATGTAGTTCATAAAAAGCTAATACAACTTGCTCAGAACACAGAAAAACTACATCATCATTTTTGATTTTTTGTTTTAGGGAAGGGTCTACAAGCTGTTCAGGGTCTCACTACTAGATCAAACTCATAGTGATCTGCTTGTTCACAGCCTTCCAAGAGCTGGGATTACAGGCACACACCACCATGCCCAGTCTCAACTGCCATCTCAGTGTGCACCGGGGTTGGGGCTGGCACAGCAGGCTTGGGATTGAAGCCCCAGCCCCTGCATCTGCTTGAAGGCATTTTAATTTGCTTAGCTTATTTGGCCAGCCCTTAAAGAGCCAAATTTTTCAATTACTTTTTTATTCTGAATTTTTGATGTGTCTTAGTTCCCAGTGTGTAATAATTTATAGAAAAAATGTATGATGCATAGATGCATGTTGGGTGTGTTTTTGTGTTGATGACCACAGGTGCAGAAGTAAAAGTCACATCCCCATTTCCGGTGTTATTCCTGTCCTTGGCTATGTGTGTTGTCTTCTGAGGGGAATAGTTGGTAAATTCTGAGGAACTGGAATAGCTCCAGTTATAACCATAAATAATTGGATTAGAGTGTATTTTCTTCTCGAGAAAAAAAAAATACCTCTAACTTTCTTTGTGTTAGATTTTTGTAATCTAAGTTTCATGGAGTTCCTCTGGGCTATCTGACTAATGTTTCTCAAGGTGTGAGAGAAATTATCAAAAAGGCAAAGTTAAAAGCATGTTTGAACTTAAAGGCATTATTTGTCAAATAGAGTCACAATGTCTTCTATAAGTTGTTATTTTTCTCACAGTGATGTTAAAATAATGAGCCAGAAGATCCTATTTTTTTAATGCAAGTTTGTTTTGGTGCTTATTGAGGGTTAATGTCAATAAGCCTAAAGGGCCCTAATTTCTTCTGAACAGAAATTAGAGATAATTTGAGGCAGCCTTTGTGGGAGTGATGTCCACATTCCCCAAAATCATTCCACAGGTCATCGCTGAAGGTACAGTAATAAAACAGATAACCAGGATCTTCTCACGTTTTTTCCAGTTTCCTCTTCAGAGCAGTTCTGTGTCCTACCTTATGATATTTTCAGAAGTATTATTATTACATTGGTCAAGTCATCAAAGCTAGCTCATGGCATTATACTTCAACTTCAGCACTTTCAAAGTTTACTAAGGATGCCCCAGCCTGAGCCGCTCTGAACAATGCATGTCTGCTTCTCTTTTGGAGTTGAGGGCTCATGTCAACTTGAGAAAGTGAAACCCAGGGGCTGTACCCTCAACAAACCACTGGAATCACCCTGAAGGCTGCACCTCCCATGACAATCCCTTTTGGCCCCTGTGTTCTAGTTAGAAATACCAACTCTTTTCTCTAATGTGTCTTTCTATTAAGCAGAGGGAGGGAAGGGGCTCAGGGAGCCAAACCACCAGCCTGGAAGCACAAAACAGACAGAGTTTCCGGGAACACACATGGTCACTTCCCATGCTGCTCCTCTTACACATTGCTCCTGTTGGAACAACTCAGAATTATGAACAGCCTCTTGGGGGCTAAGCATCACATGGCAGAGACAGATCAGAGACTTCACTCCTCTATGTTTCAAAGGTTAGCATCCAAGCCTGGCTAAGAGGATGGGCTTGGCTCCCAAGACTACCTCATCAAACATTGCCTCTACTGTTCCCAGTTGCTCAACTTAGCAAACTCTTCATGGAAATCTTTTCTCATGACGTTTCTGTGTGAATTAAATAATACAAATCTCATAACATGCTTAGTAAAATGCCTGGTCAGCACATTCCAAGTATTCAACACAAATTGGGTACTATTGTCACAATGACCCTATAAGGGTCATAATATTAACATCATTCTATAGGCGAAAAGATAGAGACTTGGGTCAACCAGAATTCTCAAAATCTGGTCCCTGTGTTCTAGTTAGAAACGCAAACTCTTCAGCCTGCCCAAGATGCACTTAGAAGAAGGAGAGGCCCCCAAGCCCATGCACTGTGGCCCTGTAGGGAGTCCTCATGCATGCTGAAGTGTGAGCACTTGAACATCTTCATGGTTATGTGGCTCTTAGTAATAAGGCCTAGATCCATTGTGAAACAAGGGCCATCATTCTTGCTACTATATATGCTATAAGTCGTGTTCTAACAACATCTTTGGATTTTCCTGCCCGGTTTTGATCACATAGTACTGGGAAAGATGTCCACCTTCCCCATTTTCCCAAGAAGCCCTGCTTTTACTCTGGTAAAGGAGCCCTCTGTTCCCTTTTCCAAAATGCAGGGTTTTCCTATGGCAGGAACATCCTACCAGTGAAGAGAGAGAGAATGAAAAAAATGTGCTGTGATCAGAAACATGCATTATTTTGATTGGTGATGTCTCTGCTTAGGCTTTTAAAATATATAATTAAAATTAAAAATGGAGGTAACTGGCATATAATTACTCCTCCCTCCTTTCAGCAGATGAGGACACAGGAACACAATCTTACGAATCAGCTGAGGACTCCTGTGAGCTTTGCTAGGTCTAGGACAGGTGTCAGGTGTGGAAGCGGAGGTTAAGTCCTCCCCAAACTCAGGAACACGTTCAGGCACCTCTGACACATTGACAAGCAGACACACTTGATGCAAATCTCCCATCTCTGTCCCAAAGTCAAGGATTCAGACCACACAGGCTGCTGACAAGAGCAAAGATGTATTAGACAATAGACACAGCCTTTGTGTCTATAATTTTGTGCTATGAAGACTAAGATGATTATAATATGATTTTTTTTGGCAGAACAGGGGATTGAACTCAGGCCCTTGTGCTTGCCAGGGAAGTGCTTATTCTACCGAGCCCTTATAATATGATTTTTAAAAAGCTGATGACTGATGCACTATTCTGTTTCCTCTTTCATTGGAAATGATTCTCCTACTAGGGTATACACTTGGCATTCTCTTGACACCACTGTTTGTTGACTACACATATGGTAAGAGCTGGATTCTCTATATTATGGCTGTTTAGCAGCTGCAACTCCTTTCCCTGGATCCTGATGCCAACATTCAGGGGACTCTGGAGAGCTTAGCAATTGAAGCTTAGGGAAGAATCCTACAATTCTTTGAATGGCCAGAACTTGGTAACAAGTTTTGTGATGTGATATAAAGAATAGAGCACACCCATTTTATCTTTTGGGTCCATGTTGTCTTTATAATCTTTATGGGTCACAGACTCTCCAATTTACCACTGTGCCTTTTCTTGCATGTACAGATATGATCTTCCCTGAAACTACCAAAGGATGTCTTGCATGTCCAGAGGACAGCAATCCACTGTACCATTGTGGTACTAAACAAGGCCCCAACACAAAGGGCAAGATGGATCTCCTCAGCTTTCTTATCCAGTTAACTTCTTTCTTGTACCTCAGTGGCCAAAACAGTCCAATTAAAAAAGTAAGTTTTGCTGAAGCAAGGTGTGATCTGAGAATTGGGTTTAATCCTCTGTCAGAAGAGTTAGAATGGATGCAAAGAACCTCTAGAAAAAGAAGGACTGACAGCCAACATTTTGGCCCTCACCTTTCAAAGTCAGTGAGAACTCAGGACATAGGAGAACCTGCACTGCAGCATCCTGTAACTTAGTTGTGCCCCAAATTTTCTGATCAAGGAGATTGTGAGGCCACAGAGGAAAGTGATCAATGATGTATAGTGTGCCTAAAGAGAGTTACATGGAGAGAAAACATTCTTTAGGCTTTCGCAGAGAACAAACTGGTCAAGCAATGGCCATGGCTCATCCACATCCACTGACAAAGGATCTACAAACAGGGTTTCAGGGTAAATCCAGAGGGGATTTGACTGAACTGGTCAGATACCAAAATTACATTTCTTGTTATATAGCTCTTGCCTTATCTTGGTCTTAACCATACAACAGAAAAATATAAAAATGAAGTATAAAAAGTAAAGCCATATTAATATGCTGAGCTGTAAAACTTAAGTCAACAACTTCTAACATTGCCAGTCCTATGGATAATCCAGTACTATTATGGACTACTGGACTATATTAAATTATTTTGATGAATTCACATATCTACAATATTTAAATGGCAATAGAATAACCATCTCTGACAAAACTAAACAAAAAAGGGATACAAGTGAAGGACCATTTTGTATCTATATATACAAAATCATTAGGATAGATATATAGCTACTTTGTCTTAATTCAATGGGAAGAAAGATTTTTACTAATGGTGTTTGGACAGGATATCATGCCTGCATCTTTACTATGAATAGTCACTACAAAGACAACAAAATGCAATGTATTACTTATTGAAATTGTCCTACTAATTGGTTTTGAAATTGTCTTATTGTTATTTGTTTCTCAATGAAATTAATAAAAAAAAAAAGAACCCCTTAGAAGGTCAAAGATCCTGTACACACAAGATGGGCAAGAAAAAGATCCTGAGAAACAACAACAGGTTTTTTAAAGTAGCAGTTAAATGGTAGGATTCTCAACCTGACTATCTACATATGCTGATACCTGTGAACCAAGCAACTGCACTGAAGATAGCAATGTGTAATAGAAGGGTCGCACTTGGAATGCCTGCATTCTGGTCTGCTAAATACATACTTCCTGTCATGACATACTTATTATTACCATACTGTCTCACAAGTAAAAGGTTTTTTTTTTCTTTTGGGTAATAAATGAAAAAAAAAAAGACACAAGGATAAAAAACGTTACAGGACTGTTCTACTCCAAGGCTGCATATGGTTACTTTCTAAATTTCTGTGTAATAATATGTGTATAGTACTATTTTTAAAATTGTTTCCCTCATATTCTGTAAGGACTTAAAATTTGATATGTCACTACTTGATGGAAAATATCTGTTCCACATTATGCCTAAGATGTTTAATATTTAGACAGACAGTTAGGGTAAACTGAACTGCATATGTTACAGGGTAATAATCAGCTTCTCTTCTGAAGGGTTAACAACCTAAGTTTGCAGATCAAAAATTGGAGAAATGGAAGGGCTGCAAGGCCAGCCAACATTTTGGCCCTAGCCTTTCAAGGTCAGTGAAGACTCAGGACATAGGAGAACCTGTACTGTAACATCATAAAACTCAGTTGTGCTCAAAATTTTCTGATCAAGGAGCCACAGAGGAATGGGATTGATGATGTAGTGTGCCTAAGGAGAGTCACATGGAGAGAAAACTTTCTCACAGGCTTTCACTGAGAGCAAATTGGTCAAGCAATGGCCGTGATTCATCCACATGGCTGTGAAGGATCTACAAAGTGAAGTACAGGGTTACAGGATAAACCCTGATGGGAGTTGACTAACCTTATCAGATACCAAAGTTACATTTCTTGTTATATAGTTCTTGCTTTATCTTGGTCTTACCATCCAGCAGAAAAGTATAAAAATGAGGTATATAAAGTAAGGCCATAATAATATGCTGAGCTGTAAATAGCTCTAGTCAACAACTTTCATGGATAACCCACTACTACTGTGGACTGCTGGACTGTGTTGGAGTGTATTGCTGAACTCAAGCACCCATAATAATTGAATGCCAATAGAAACCCATCTCTGATGGAGCTAAAAAAAGAAAAAGAAGATACAAAGGAAGGACCATTCTGTATTTGTATATATGGAACAGGTAGGATAAATATGCAGCTACTTTCGGGTAATTCTATGAGAAGAAAGACTTGCACTAATAGTGTTTGGACATGATATCCTGTCTGCTTCTTGTACTATGGATAACCATCAGAAAAATAACAATGTAAAAGTATTAATTATTGATATTGTACTATAATTCAGCTTTTAAAAAAAGATAGTTTTACAGCTACATTCTCTTAATTCAATAAATAGAGGGATGTGCTCTAATAGTGTTTGCAAATAGAATATCATGTCTGTACCTTGTACAATAAGTAACTACTAAGAAAACAATATGCAATGTGTTAATTATTGAATCTGTTCTACTAATTTGATTTGAAACTGTCTTAGTGCTATTTGTTCTTCAGTAAAATTATAGAAAAAAAAAAGCTGAAAGGTCCAGCTGTCACCATGTTAGACAATCTTTTTACACTTGGGGTTCATGTGGGAGCTAGCAGTGGAGAGGTCCCAGAGCAACTGAAACCATCTCCACTGCTCTGCTAACCCATCTGAGGGCTGAAGCCAGAGGATCCTCTTTGTGATGGTGCCAGTCATCAGGACCTAAAAAGTGAAATACTTGTAGATGGTGAATTATGGCTCCTGTGATATACCAGAAAGAGCCAGAAGCGTTCAGCAGTGAACAATACCAAACAAATAAAATCTACACTTTAAAACAACCATTCCAGATGTAAGTAAGGCCCCAGCGAACTGCCAGTTAGTCACCAATAAGTAAGTCAAAACTGTCTGAGGACCTCTTTCCTGGGCTCTAACTTTAGAGAGATAATTGTCCCCCTCTGAGAGCTACTGCAGACATTCCTACTCCAAGAGTCTATGTGCCTTACCAATTAATGTAGGCAAAGGATCCTATCCACTTTATCTTCCTCCTCCACTTGGCATGCACAGCCTTCTTTCTTTCGTTACCAAAGGATTCCTGAATAGAAACATCTATCCTGTGACCTTACAAAATTCAGATGTACTGCCTGCTGTATTCTAGTCTCACAGTGACTGGCCCCAGATTTGGGGTGTCCTATTTCCTGTTTTGTTGTTTGAGATGGTCTACCCTCCTTCAAAGCTTATTAATCTCAGGCACCTGGAGTGAAGGCCATGAGGCCATGTAATATTAAGGCACCAAGAAAACTTCAATGTGTGGTTTAATGTATTTGCAGTGCCCAAAATTAGAACATCTTCCTTCTCCTTTGATTCCGCAGCCTATTTCTTCTGCTACAATTTACAGTTCTTCCACCTCTAACAACTTCAGTTAATTTCTTCCCTCAGGGAGGCAAGTCAGAAGCACAAGAGTGAAGGAAAAGCTGCGGATTGGGATCGAGGTGGGGAGGTGACCGTGTAACGCTGGGTGAAACAGGACAGCATGACTTCGTGGGGTAACAGCAGTGACAGAGACCTGAAGAGACATGTTCCTGGGTGCGGGATGTGGGGGAGACTTGAGGAGGGCCTCCAGAATGTGGGTGAGGAAAGAACCAGAGGCCCCGGGGAAGAAGCTTTCCTGGCACTGTGCAAATAGAGTGTCTCCCTTGAAGTATGTATTTTATGTCCTGTTCACACACCTGCCTTTTCACATACATGACAAAATATTTTCACATTATACCCTTCAAAATTATAAGCATTTCAAAAAATTTATTCAGTAAAGCCTAGACATAAGTTTTATTTTCATTTCATAGTTTATAGGTAAATATATGTATTCTTTTTACCTTGGAGGCAAAAATTAACACTATGAATATTTGTGTGAAGGTTACTGCATAGCTCACCACAGGGAGGTGAGGGTCAGAAAGAATATCTGGGGCTCTTTGTTTTTTTTAACGTATTTGGTTTCAGGGCCTCACTATGCAGCTCAGCCTTGTAATGATCTTCCTGCTTTCAGACTCCGCCAGCACTGGGATCATAAATGTGTACCACTACACCACCCAGACTCAGTGGTTGGCTCAGCCTGCTATGGGGGGGCATGGCT
This sequence comes from Ctenomys sociabilis, assembly GCA_004027165.1. Taxonomy (NCBI): domain Eukaryota; kingdom Metazoa; phylum Chordata; class Mammalia; order Rodentia; family Ctenomyidae; genus Ctenomys; species Ctenomys sociabilis. The sequence continues at coordinate 71,702 of PVKA01003846.1, forward strand.
GGCATGGCATGTGGTGCCAGGGATCAAACCACAGTTCCTGTGCTTTCCTAAGCTTGCATAAGCAGGAGCTTTAGCCTGCTGAGCTATCTCACCAGCCCCCTGTTTTGGGTTCTTGCTTCTTCCACTTAACATCTGTGAAATCTGGGACCTTAAGTTTGCAGCCCAAGGGATTATGGTAACATGAAACTTCTAAGGTTAGAGTGAAGATTAACTAATTCCCTACAGCACACAGCTGCAGGGCCCAGCATGACGCAGGTGCCCAGGAAATACCTCACTGTACTGACCTCTTGATACATCAAGCTGCTCAATGCATGGTAGAACTTAGTGCACATTCCCCAACCCAAGGGAACTAGCAACATCAATGGCATAAACACAGGCGACCTCTTGTCTAGCTCTTACCTGCCTCATCTTAGAACACCTGGAGAGGTGTACTAAGTGTTACTAGTTACATATGAGGGAATCAGTCTACCTTGGGTTTTCTGCCTGAGCCAACATGAAGGAAAAATTGGTTCACTGCTGTTTTGTCCTATTTCAAAGCAAAATATAAAGCAAAAAGTGGGATTCCAATAAAAGTTGGCAGAAACAATTGATTATATTTATTCCACAGTTAATGGTTTAAAATATCAGAGTGGCAGCCTGCATTTGTCCATCTTCAACCATTCAAGATAGAGTTTGATTTTAAAGTATGTGTATCAGAAGAGAAAAAACACAGTAACATGGTGGCCATGGTTAAGTGTCAGGATGGTAAAGGGTAAAAGAGTAGAGAGGAAAATCCCAAAGTAAAATTGCTTTGGACTCATTTTCTTGTAGTCTCTGGCAGACCAGAGATAGTGGTTCTTGTACCTAAAATTATATTCAATTCTTGCTACTAAGCAAAAGAAAACTTACCTTTGGGCAGGTAAGATTTGGGAAACAAGATTAGTATGTTTATATATGGACCAATTTATTATTTATTTATTTTTATCTATTTGGTTGTTACAGGGTCTCACTACTCAGCTCAGACTCGTGGTGATCCTCCTGCTTTCAGCCTCCCCAGCACTGGGGTTATAGGTGTGGGCCACCACACCATCCAGACTCTGTGATCTGCTCAGCCTGCCCTGGGGGTGGGACTGGTGTGTCATGTGGTTCCAGGGATAGAACCCAGGTCCCTGCTCTAGCCTAAGCTTGCCTAAGCAGGTGCTTTAGTCCACTGAGCTATCTCGCTGCCCACCCAACTGTTTAATTTTTTTTCCAGAATTTTTATGCTTTTGAACATTTCCAAAATGTTCTGCCAAAACATGGTAGAAGTGATGAGTTTTAAGGTCAGAACATTCTGGAAGTCAGAGAAGGGATGTTAGATCTTGGTTTCCACAGTGAATTGATCAGATTTTTAGGAGATTAGCTCAAACTGAAAGTTTCACAGAATGCTTCTCCTGAGAAAGCCCAGCATTTGAGTGCAATACAGAAGCCTCCTCTGTCTTTCCCATCATGTTCTTTTTCCTCCTCCTCTACCCTCAGCCCAAGAATAGTGCCTGGAGAAGAAAGGATGTGAGGAATAGTCTTCCAAGTAAAACTTCTTCCAGTTTCCTTTTTTATGTGGCTTAGATCATATAGTACAAGAGAAATGAAACCAAAAATGAACAACAAACTCACCTATGGAATTAAAGTACCCAGGACTTAAAACTTATCTCAGTTTATTTACTCTTAAGTAAATTACTCAGCTTCTCAGTTTTCAGATCTACTAAATGGATGAAAAATATTTGCCTTCACTAATTTTTGTGATTAAAAAGTACATGATACATAAGTACTCAATAAATACTATTAACCTCTACAGCTGTACTAGAAGGTGACTTGGAGGAAGAGCAGGGGGGATGAATAAATCAATGTGCTTAGCCTTCATAATTAAAAACAATGAATTTGTTAGGTGACCTCTGAAGTAGTTATATCCTGTGGAGCACAGTTTTTGAGAATTCCTAAGAGCTTGATTTAAAATGCCAGCTGACGTCACCTTGCTCAGAATTCTCAGAGGTCCCTTTGAATCAGGACAGCATAAAAATATTAGAACATTTTTTGAGATGAAGCAAATTCACACTTCAGAACGAACTGTACATAATTTTGAGATAAACCGAGCTACAGTGGTGAATATCATTACATGTGTAATATAAATTTTTCAGTTGTAATTCCTGACGTAAAAATGGCCAAGTAACGCACCAGATGAAAAACCATACGCAACAGGCAGACAGAAGTGCAAGAGCACCCCCAGCCTCATCTCAGCATGCGTAATTCAAAGAGCTACAGGATCTGTTGGCCGCTTCTGTTTTTTAATATTTATTCATATCAGTAGCTGCTTACAGAACACTGTGTACACCCCTCGTGAAGAGCTGTTACATATACCTCGCACAAGTCTCCCCTCTTTCTCCTGGCCCTCTCCCCATTTGCACAATATCTGTCCCTCTGTTTCCTCTTATTCACCTTTCATTTTGCTTTTCAACTTGTTTGTGTTTGTGTTTTTCATATAAGAGAAACCATGAGAAATTTAAGCTTCTGTGTGTGGCTTATTTCGCTTAACACTATGGTCTCGAGGAGCACCCACTTCCTACAAACCACTCAGTGCGGCATTCTTTACAGCGGAGCAGGACTCCCTGGTGGAAAACCATACGTGCTTTATCCATCACCTGCTGTTGGACATATGGCTTCTTCCAAGGCTTAGCTCTTATGAACTGTGCTGCTACAAACACAGTACGGATTTAGAAGAATGCAAATGAAGCCAACACTGAGATTCTATCTTACCCCAGAAGCAATGGCCATGATGAAGAAATCAAATAATAACAAGGGCTGGAGAAGCTTCTGGGGAAACAGAAATCCTTCTGCAGTGCTGGCAGGAATGTAAACTAGCACAATTATCACTATGGAAATCAGAGAGGAGTTTCATCTGAAAACTAAAACTAGAAACTCCATCTCACTAAGCTATTCCCTTGCTAAGTATTTACTTTACTGGGTTAAAAGCTTCAGGGCCAGGGACATAACTCAGTGGCATAAGCACCTGCCTTGGAACAAGGTTCCAAGTTCAATCCCCAGTACCAAAAACAAACAAAATAAAGGGTTAGAGGCTTCATCAGAGTGATGTGTGCCTACCCATCTTTAAAGCTTCTCGATGATCCAATCTAAGCAAACACTGAAGCTACACAGGCAGGCCCAGTATGGTGGCCCAACACTTAGCCACACCTAGGAGGAGGCTGAGGCAGGAGGATTGCTGTGAATTCGAGGCAAGCCTAGGCTATAAAGTGAGTTTAAGGCCAGCATGAGGTGCCTGACGAAACCATGTCTAAGGAAAAATAGAAATAAGAGGTGCACGGAAACATTGGCCACATTTTGGTTCTCTCAGTTCCCAAGTCACTTGATACAGTCATTTTATTCAATCACAAATATCATTATGTGATACCTTTCAGTCCCTTCTTTTTTATTTTATTTTAGTTTACTTTTTTGTCCCTTCTTTTTCTCACTCAGTGTGGCTTTTGCGGCACATCTTTCCATGCACATCAACGGCATCTAGCAAAATCATCACACTCCTAGCTTATTTGTATTATTCCATATGTTTCCCTAGGCCACAACAATCACACATGCATACACGCACACACACGCACATATGCACGATGTGTTCTCTATTGCTACTTTTACAGAAATGCGATCATCTTTGCACACAGATTCAGCTCACACTTTATCTGTCCCATACACCTTCAACTAACAGTTCTCTAATAGTTGTTAGTTTACTAGAACAGTGAAGTACCATACTTTAGAAATATTTTGAAAAGCAAAGCTAAAATAAATGGATTTTCCAGAACAGCTTGCAGTTGAACTAGATGATTTGCCCATGGTGCTTTATAAGCCATTTTTCTTTTCTTCTTTCCCTTGTCTACTGTTTCCAAGCACTGCTGTTTACAGAGGCAAATTTTCAGAGCCTCTGGGGAGTGGTTTCAGCGAAAGTGGGTGCATGCTCTGGAGGAGGCAGGTGAGGTCCACAGAAGGCCAAAGGAAGCACGGAGCTGAAGAGGGATAACGGGTCTCTGTGGGTGTGAGTTCAGATTGTCAAGAAAACTGGGCCAAGGGTCTCACCTCACAACAGCACTGCAGCTGTGACTCATTCACGTCTCGGCCTTTATGAGTCTTCCTTGGTGTGATGTCACAGGAAAAGCCCTCCCCAAAATGAGCCTTCAAAGTCCTGCCTCCCCTTCGGGCTATCTTCTTAAGACCTCCTTCCCTCGCTCATGCTCTCACTGCCCTGGTTTCCATTTCCACTGAAAATATCTTAGAAGAGAAAACCCAGGAAAAACACAATCACACCATGACCCAGAGGGAGGATCACAGTTTAAAACATTATATTTACCAGTACCGTTCTATTTTTATACAAACCAAGGCATTAAACCAGGTGTGGCAGAGCATTCCTGCAATCTCAGCTCAGGGGAAGCCGAGGCCAGAGGAGCGTTGCCAGTTCAAGACCAACCTGAACTGCATGGTAAGACCCTGTCTCGAAAAGACAAAAAATAAAACTGGAGCCTTAGAACAATGACCAAAAAAACCCTCCAGCAATAGAATTGTTGTGGAAGAAAGAGGAGCCTAGGGAGAGAAGGCAGGGTATTCCCAGTGCTACTAAATACACACATTAAACTCCCAGAAGAGATGGCCCTGGAAGTCCTTTATAGAAAGACCCTGCTTAGGGTAAGAAAATCTATGGGCACCCTTCCAAGCTCAGGCACTCACCAGCCATAAGAACAGAACAAATCACCTTGGTTGCCTGAGTCCCAGTTTCCTCATTTGGGAAAATGAAGATCTTGAACTAGATGACATCAAGGTCACTTGAAGGTCACCGGCTCTACCCTGCTAAGGTCTGTGATCACAACAGCCAAAGCCGAGAGAGAAGCCAGGCTCCAGGAAACTGTAACTCCAGTTGCTACAGTTGATCAACTGCTTGACTTCTCCTGAGACTACAGTAGTCCCTTGCTATTTTGTGGTTCGACTTTCATGGACTCAATGCTTCGTGGGTTTTCAAAAAAAAAAAAAAAATCTAAATTATTTATCATGGATTTACACTATATTGCAGGCTTTTGCAGTACCCATACAGTATTCATATATTGTTAAAATTACATAGGTTTACGAGTTTAGAAAATGGAAAAAAAAAATGGTCACGTTTTAAAAAGTGTGGGAAAGGTTTGTAAAAGCATAGGAAAGGTTTATAAAGCCTTGAAATATAAATACTAAAATAAATATCGCATTGCTACTTTGCTGATTTTCACTTATCACAGGGGTGTCAGGAACAAACCTTCACGATAAGTGAGGGACCACTAGACTTCATTTAGTCTCCGTTTTCCAAGCCACAGAACTAAGCTACATCCTTAGGCCAAAGCGATTTTGTTTTTAGACGTGAATGGCTGCTCGTGGCGGCTCCTGCTCAGCAGCTACCATAGCTTCCTGTCACCTGCCTCGGCCAGCACTGTCTGCGGCTCACACCTCCCCCTGCCCGCCACGTTCCATCAGAAGCCGGGCTGTCTTCCGGGACCCTGTCCCCATCACCTCAGCCCAAGCAGGCCCACCCCCGCAGGGGTGAGTCCAGCCTATGCTGGCCTGCCACTGCTTGCATCCGTTTGCCACTGAGTGGTTGTGTTGGGCATCTGGTGCACTAGTGGCTGCTGCCACCCAAGGATGAGTCTGAAGTAGACTTCTTAAGGGAGATTTTCCCTCAGTGATTAGAAAGATTCAAGTAAAGACAAATGAGTCTCTTCCTCATTGCTCACTTGAGGATCAGAAGAAGAGCAAGTCTGAAGATAAACCATGACACCAAGGTTGGAAGAACAAGAACGTAGTGAGAACGAAGGTCCCTAATCATCCCTGAGCCACTGAATTCAGCCTGTGTAGCACTGTTCCAACTCTTGTTGCATATTTATATTTGCTAATGCATCTCCTTTGACACTGAGGCCAGTGTAGTTGTGTGTCCCTTGCAGCTGAGTGTGTATTCATACATTTGTAGCACACAGCAAATGCATCTCTTCTGGTGCACTAGGCCCGTAGGCCCTGGTTACCTCTGCTCCGTCACCACAGATGAGGCTCCGGCCTTCACTGTTGCACCTGCCTGCCCTGCTAACACTGCTCTGCATGCTCCAAGCTTCAGCTCCAGCGCACCCCCTCTGTGGCACCTGACGAAGCCCCTCAGACCACCTCTCCTGGCCTGATTTCCCACAGCAGCCATTTACACACCCATGTGCACCACACTAGACTGTGAGTTCTTAAAGCCAGAAATTCCCACTGCCTGTTTCTTTCTTATTACAGCCCCTGAGCATCTATCTGATTAGCGGTATCTGCTGAATGGAGGCAGTGCTTAGCCTTATCTATCACCTTGAGAATGCTGCTCACCCCGAATTTGAAAAGTTTAATGGCTTTTTATCTCTGCATGGGGCTCGCTGTGGCTCAGGTTCACAGCCTGAGTGGTAGGTATCTGTCTGCCCGCAGCACCGCCCTTGCCCACTAAGCCTGGCATGCACCCTGAGAGGCTTTGCAGGCAGGTAGACCTGACGGTCTGACACTCATGCAGTTTTTGAACATGAGAAGAAATGAGCAAGGAAGGGAAATGTGCCTCTCTGGACGGGAGCAGTGCAAGGATCCTGTCCTGTGGCTCAGCTCCAAGACGCAGAAGCTGCGAGGACAGCCAGCTGGTCCATCTGAACAATGTCAGTGCAGGATGGGTTGTGACAGAGACCAAACTCTCAGAAAGGAAATAAGAAGCAGGGCTTTGGATGTGCAGATCCAAACTGAACCGGCTCAGGGCTAGCTTGCCTTTATGACCTGCCACTGTGTAGCCTGCATCTGGTATTGCTTCCTGTGCCACACATTCATTCCACTCTTCCTCTACACACACACACACACACACACACACACACACACACACACATGCGCTCACACGCACATGCATGCACGCATGCACACACAGTGAACAATCAGTTCAATGTCTGTCTGCGAATATGTGCAGCTTGTTCTGGTAGCTTCAGTAAGTGATGGTTTAAGAGGTCACATGTGCTCAGAGGTGAAGTGAAAGACACACCCCCTGATACAAATGATCAGCTGGAGTTCATCGAGTTCAGCAGTCCCCCCATGCAGGCCAGAGGAAATGGTGATCACATTTAATGTGACAGGGGGTGAACAATTACACTGGGGTTGAGATGACTCATTTAAATAGTATTATTCAAATATCCTATTCATCTTGCAATATAATCAAACTCCTGAAGGGTTGCTATACTCCTTACAGGGAAAAAAAGTGACAATGGGGAAAAATGCAGAGAAATCACACTGCCTGGGTAGGCAGGTACCAAAATCTAGAAGGGGCCAGCAAAGAGGGTGCTGGATTGCTATAAAATAGGCAGCACTGATCAACTGCTGAAAAACAGGCAAAGAAATTGCCCTGTCCTCTTCCTGGAGTCATGCCTGGGTCCTGCTGACTGCTCAGCCTGCCTGAAACCTTGTCAGTGCTAGCCGGAATTCATTCCACCGTCAAAATGTAACAATGGCCTTACTATGTGCTAGTCTGGGAGACCAAGGAGCAAGTGAAGTCCTTCTCCCTCAGATGAATGTCTCGGACAGCAAGGAGACACATCAAACAGCATGCCCAGTGCTAGAATGGAGGAGAACAGTCACTTCTGAGGAGATGGGGGTTTCCTTCTGAAGACTGTCAAGGCAGAGTGTATAAAACACTCTCAATGATGAGTAGAACCCATGAAAGAAGGGAATAGAAGCTTGGAAACAAGGAAATCATCCTAAAATAGGAGTGGAGAGGTTTGAGGCAGGTGGGTTGAAGGCCTGGCTGCAGTTGCATGGGACCTAGCAGATGGCCTCTCAGCTCTAGGCCCAGCTCAAACAGTCTCCAGCTTTGTCTCCCCCAATTATTTTCTCTTGGCTTCTGCTCTGGGCACGTCCCAACATCCTCTGTGAATGCATGTCCTGACCCTCAGGGGCCCCTCACCCTGGACCCCTCTTCTTTCTTGAAGCCTCCTCATGCCCCTGGGCAGATTGAGGCGCTTCTTTCCCTACTCCTCTCCAGTGGCCACTTGATCATGATGGCCACTGTCCTATCTTATGGAGCAGCTCCTTCAAGGAGCTTGTGAACCCAAAGACCTATGACACGAAATAAGACACCCATGTTGCAAAAGAAATACCAAGACAGTTAGTTTCCTGGTGCCCAGGAAACAGCAAGTCCTGAGTCATTTCACCAGAGAATAAAAGCTTCAGCAATCAAGGCCCTTATGAGAGCCCCACTCTGTCCACAGCACTCATCTCTTCCAAATTACAGTGTCCCTCTCTGTAATGTCTTAACCTACATTACAGAGAGTTTTGGTTTAGCCCTTTAAAATTCCATTAAGTGTTGGTCTAAATTTCTTTCCTACCCCACAATCACCTGTCTGAAGAGACAACACAAGCTTTGACCTGAACTGCAGAAGCCAGCTTATTCACTACAAGGTTTGAAAGAGGTGACAATACTGACATAGAAAGGATTCAGCAACCCGTCGCTGTCATGGCTATTGATTAGATGTGGAATCATCCCTCGCTATACCCATCTTCAGCTCCATATCTGTTGGATTTCTTTGCCACCTTCCCTTTTCCCTGTCCTTCCCCACTTGCATAGGCCTCACACACAACTCTAGACTGCACACACATCCTAAGGTGGCATCTGTGACAGATCTGAAAGGCAAGTCGTGCCTGGACCTGTGCATCTGACAGGAAATGAGAATGCCAACCAGTGAGAATTGGTAAATACTGCCGGAGAAAGAAAGGCACATACCCTGTTTATATAGATATGGGTATACATGACACTGGAAGTGGGTGGATTGTGGAATTTATTGCAGAGATAAGTTAGGGATCAGGACAAAGTCTGAGACAATAAGATGTAGTTCTTGGGACACTGTAAGCTTGTGTGTGTGTGTGTGTGTGTGTGTGTGTGTGTGTGTGTGCGCGCTTGGGGAAGAGTATAGAGAAATTGTATACAAGATACATCAGAAGGAAAAACACCAAATCAGAGGCAGCTCTTCGAGGTCCATTTACACGTTTTCTAAAGCATAGCGGTCACAAATTCAGATGCTTGGGCCTCCAAGATCTGGAACTGACAAGATGGTACATCTGTTGGGCCATCTTCCAACTCAGAAGCTTGGCCTTCATGTTGACCCAAGTTCAGATACCACTTGACCACCCAGAGCACGACCATAGGTAAGATACTGACTTAGCTGGTGCCTCACTCAGCTGCATCTGTCAAATAGTGCACACAGACCTCTCCTTGCTCTGTTTCTGCGAAGCCAGTGCCAGCAACCATGCCAGCCCCACAGGAGGAACTAGAAGTGGTTGCCGCTAAAATGTTTGCATTAGGCTTTCCTACTTTAAGAATGGCCATTCAGAAAAAAATATTGGAACCCAACCTGGGCTAGTCTGGGGTATGACACGGATGTGTCTTTCTGGTACATTTTCAGGTAAATTGATTGGAATATAATGACCCTTTCTAGATGTAGATTTTCTTCAGAAAAGGTAAACATCATCATAAGGAAGACAGACAGACAATTGTAAGTCTCCAAAGCAAGAAAACTGAAATAAGCCTTTGATTTCTAGCTCTAATTTAACCTAAATTTTGAAGCAAAAGGACCCTCAAGTGGAGGTATGGAGATGCTGCTTGCTTTCCGGTGCCACTATGGAGACTCTAGAGACAGACAAGAAGGTTAGAAACAAGTATCTGCCAAGTCCGCAAGACCTCAGAGGCTTCCAACTCTTGTTTGTAACCAGTCACTTCAGTTGCCCTTTCAGAATCTGGAGACTAAATGCTTTGGAATTACTCAGAACACCAGCTAATGAGGTCCTGCTTTGGTTCTGAAAAGAAATTCTGAGTTTCTAGTTCCACTGGACCCTCCAGTGTACCTCACACTTACAGGAGTGCTGAAAGTTTGCCTCTAGGAAGAAGGCCTGGGGAGAGGTGGGAGGAACACACAGACTTTCTCTTCACTCAGATCTTCTAACTTTTTGCTTCAATCCTGTGTCTCCTTTGTAGTGGAAAAATTTGAGTGCCCAAGTCTTATTGTTACTTAGTGTGCAGAGGCCTTAGCATCTGTACTTTACTTAATGCTCAGGTTGGTTTGGACCCCAGGGTAAAACTGGAACCTGTGGGAGCAGGGGGAAAAGGTGTGTGCATGAGAGTGTATGTGTGTGTTTCATTTGTATGTATGAGTTCACATGTGTGGACATGTGGCAGGGTGGGACACAGGGGCAGGATTCTGTGGCAAAAAGAAAAGGCACTTCCTCCTCCCAGTGTGGCCTCTCTAGCAACTTCCTTTGCTTTCTTTCTGAAAGCTGGATCGGGTCCCAGGCACCCACAGCAGGTGTGTCTCAGAGGCCAGAACAGCTCCCTCACAGAGGACACGTAGCCCCCCATGAGGCAAACAGGCAGGAGCTGTGTGGCCCAGGTACAATCTACAAAAGATTTGGCAAAAGGATACAGTATGAGGAAAAATCCACATTAATTGTAGTTTATAATGAACACCACATGATTTATACTGATAAATGGGTTCTTTTAAAATTTTATTTTATTTTATTTTGAAGAGTAAAAACAAATAGCAGAAACAAAGACAGAAATAGGGTAACATACAAAAATACATATATTACAAATTTTCAAAACAAGAATGATATCTGTGATCTGAGCAACTACATCAAGGACAGCAATGTGTAATACAAAAACCATGGTTGACTACCTCTCATCTTCTAAATGTGCACCATTTCTAATGTCTTATCAATTATTATACTCTCTTTAAAATAAATTTTTAAAAAGTTAAAAAAAACACTACAAGAATAAAATAAAGGTTATTGAAAGCAAGCACTAGTATTCAGTTATTTGTCCAATCTTGGCTATTGTATCCATGAGACTTTGGGTGAGTCCTTTGCTCACTGAGGCTCACGCATGCATTGTGTGGAGATTCCCATGTGCTGCTGTGTCAGAGCCCCTAACACCACATGAGCCTGGCTGAGAAGAGCAGGTGTAAGCACTCTGAATCAAGCAAAGTCTGAGCCAGGCCAGCACCTGCTTCCTCTTGAGTCCTCCCTGTGGACATCATACTGCCACAATCTGTGATTCTGTCTGCATTCCCAGGGCACTAGTTCCCGAAGGAGGTCACAGCTGGTCCTTGCATACAGCACAGTGACTTTTGGGACACGAAGCATGTCATGGGAGGAGCCTCTTGGCTCAAAGGCCCAGCCTCCCTCATGGTGTTGTAGACAGGGCCAGGCCCTCAAGGAGACAAGATGGAAGGCAAAGTGACTTTACAACTTGGAAGAGAAAGACACTCCATATGGGTCACACCTCAAGACCAAGACCAAAAAGAAACACAGTTACATACTTCCCTAGGATGGATATCAGGGATTGATATTCTAAATAGGTATCAATCACCTTGAAAGAGCCCAAATGACTTGAGTCGCTAGCCCAACCCCAAACAAGAAGAGGCCCTGTCCCATATTCAGCTTGCTTCCCCATTTGGTACTGATTTAATCAATTTTACCTGAGTAATAGTGCTTGTGATCTCATTGGTTGACCGTAGTTTTGTCCCACCTCATGACCACCTAAGCAAGTTCCCATGTCTTCTCCATCACCTTAGACCTGCTTCACCATATGGTTTTCCTGTATAAAAGTCCCTGGAAGAGACAGCTTCCCAGGGACCACTCACTCGGGACCCCCATCCTGTCCCTCTTTTGAACAGGAGCTTTCTTTCCCTCAATAAACCTATTCTGCTCATAACCTCCCTTTATTCCTAAAATTCATTCTTCCATTTTAGAGAATAAGCACTTGTCCTACGTACCTTTTGGGTTGGGAGATCAGTTTCTCTCCCTGTGTCATTTGGAGGTTTCCCTGTATCAATGAGAAGTGCCAAGCCACAGGAAAAAAGCCAGTGACACAGACCTAAGAGTGGAATTCCTGGGCTGGAGACACTGGTGTCCACCCATGGCAACCACCATCTTTTCCACTGCAGCCACCGTGTTTACCACTACCTTGCTTCAGTCTCTCTTTGAGGGTAGCTAGATCTCACTATTTCTGTAAAAATACAGAGATATACTTGTTCATTATTATCTTTTTTGAAGTGCTGAATGGAATACACAGATGGGTGCACGCACTCCATACACCTGCCTCCACACATATACTTTTATATTTTTCCCCTTCCACAATTAATCAGTAGACACATTTCACTTTCTAAGTTGAAAAATACAGATATTTCATTTCATGTGTATGCCTTAAGTTCCTGCTAGGATGACTGCTTATTCTAGAAAACCTCCCCTCACCTGTTCAGGCTGGAACTCTTCTTGGAATTCTCCACCCTGTGCTAAAATGTTGTCTCTTTCTAGGCAGAGTGGCACTTAGGACAGGAGTCCTCTGCTGTCCTAAGTGTTTTCAGGGCATTTATCAGCTAGAGAAGGAAAGCAATAAGTATCTTTTGAGTCAAACTCTTATTTCCACCTGACCCCAGCTGAGAATCTCTGAGGTCCCTATGGAAAGCTGTGGTGTGGTCTCCACACCAGAGCTGGTTGGGTGGAGGGGGCTTACCTCTAAGAGAAGACACTCTTACTAAAGGGTCTGCAGGCAACTAAGAGAGAAGACTTCATTGTGTTCTGGTTCTAAATACCTAGACAATTTCACTTTCATCAGTAGGTTGGCCTTTCGTTTTTTGCTAAGACTGTGTAGGAATCAACTCGCCATGCCATGGCTACTATGAATAACGGTGGCCTCATCACTTTGCATGTTGTGTTATGAAAACACAAGGACAAGCTGACAGGAAGGAACTACCCCGATGTGAATAAGGAAGAGACTTCCTTCTGACCTCACTCACTCCCTTTGGGCCTGTGAATCAATATCACCTCCTCAGCCTGTCACTTCTTCCATGTCGCACACAACTAGAGGCAGGAGGTAAGGTCGTACTGCTCCGCTCTACCCAGCCTCTATAAAGTGCTAGTTTCCACCTGCACTGTGCCCGGCAGTTTGTATTCAGAACAACCAGCGGGCCTTGAAAAGGCAGGGACACAATCTCATCTACACAGCACTCTCTTTTACAAGGACATCTTCACAAAGTTTACACTTTGGGCATTCAAACCACACTTGTAAAATAGGCCCTCCTCCTTGTTTCTGTCACTTTGTCTTCCTCTTCAGTGTGACCATGAATTCTTCTCAACTGAAGACCAAGCAGGTGGTCACTGGTGAGTCTCAGCAGAGACCCCGCCTGCACCCCACAGAGGGGCTGCCCAAGGGCCTGGCCCTCAGCTCCTGGCTGAGTATAGCGGCTCCAGCCAGCCCCTTTGTCAGTTGAGGCCTTGGCTTCTGTGTGTGGATCTAGGCCCACCCAGCATGAGGAGAGATTTTGTCAGGGTCCAGCAAGCTGGAGAAAGAGCCAGAGGGAAAACCTCCCCAGGGCTTTCTTCCACCAACAAAAACTCAGCGGAAGGCTGCAACTAATAAAGGTCTGGTCTAACTTTCTAAAATAGCATCTTATTCTTTCTGGGAAAACCCTGCTAGTGGCCTAAACTGATTTTCTTTGTGGGAAACGCTAACTGCAGGCACATGCGCCGCGGAGCGGGTTTGTGAGGTAAGTGGTGGCGTCGCTGATGTCCCAGCTCAGCACCACTTTGTAACTTTTCCATCACCAGACCTTATCTTTCCAGAAAACAGATGAAAAGTTCTGAGTGGGGGATGATCACAGAGATGGGAAGGACTGTTATTCAGAGTGTTTTCCCAGACCTTAACTAAACCTCATCCACTTTTGTCAGTCAGGGCCGACAGTTGAGGCAATATTAGAGGAGGTAATTGCATGTATCAGTCAACACCTTTTGTCCCATGGCCGCCGAGAATTACAGTAAAACGGGCACAGGAAAGCAACACGCTGGATTAAAGGCAAAGGGGCTCTTTCTCTAGTTTCTCCCTACTCACCAGCTGTTATGTTCGGCTGCAGAGACAAGCAGCAATAGTATCTGGGAGAAATCTAGCCCGCCACAGTCTGTGCTTTTCCCCCCTTCTGCTTTCCCTCCACCCTGAAAGCGATTAATCTTTGACTTTAAAGAGAAACTTTTCCAAAAAGCATTCTACCTTGCCATAGCAACTAGGCTATTAACTCTGAGTTTTTCCTCCCGTGAAGGTGTACAAACAGACATAAAGTTAAATATTCTGTCATTTCTTAGACTGAGGAGAAACCAGCCAACTCAGAACCTTTGATGTCCCTTGGTGACAGTTCCTAATAGTTGCCTAAGTAAATAGTTTGTGAGACACAGATGCATTTTATGTATATCTGATTGTAAATCGCACCATGCCAAACTCTGACGCACAGTTAGCCTAGGGGTCTGGAATTCACCCCAGGTACACAGGAAGTAGGAAGAAGGGAAGGCAGAGGAGACGCACCTGTGCCCCTGTACCTCACACGTGTTCTCCTCAGGCAAGAGTGATTGTCACTGGGTCCCTGGTGACCTAGACACCTTGGCTGGCCCCAAATCATTAAGTATTAAAGGATCAACTGCTTTTCTCTCAACCACAAGAAGATAGCAATCTAAAGAGCCTCCAGCAGCTTTCAAACGAAAGAAGGTAAGAGGCGCCTTTGCAGGGCCAAGATGAGTCCCAGAGACCAGTGCCAGGGAGACAGTGGAAAACAGTGGGCCAGGGTCATTCCTAGACACATAGAGGAAGTGAGTTTGGCCACAGGAAAGCTCTCTCATGCCTGAGTTGTAAACCCCTTGGCTTGTCAGGGTAGCCAAGGAGCACTTCACAGTGCAGCAGTACTTCCACTTACAGATCAAAAACTGGAGGTTGAAAGAGATCCAGGAAGTACAGGTTAATGCAGAAAATAAATAAGGTAGGTAGGATTCAAATTCAGTTCCATCTCCTCCAAAACCTTACACCTCACACATACATACCTCCAGGGAACCTTGATTCTGAACACAACAGAGGTAGGGAGGGCTATGGGTTAAGCCCATCATATCTCACTGGGTTCCAAATTATTCAAATACTGGTCAGTGTCCAAAGGAACAAAAGGAGGGTGGGTTGGGATTATATAACTGCACAGATGAGTTTTTCAAAACATGTTCCTACATGAAATTCAATAGCTATATTAGTAGGCTACAATATATAGTTAGTTGCATTATGAATGAGATGTAAATTAAGATTCAAAATTCAAACAGGACAAACAAGTATTAAGTGGACACTTACTCCTCAAGCCACAATTCTCCCTGTGGGCAAGCAGTATTTTGTTGATATGTATGCACAGACACAAATATGTATGCAGTTTTTTCTCCCTGTTGAACATAAATAGCAGCCCACTAGCTAGGTCCTTCTGTACTTGGATTTTCTTCATTAAAAAAATTTTGGAGTTCTTGGTCTGCAAAAGCTGCTTCCTTTGTACTCATAGCTGCTTAGGATTTCACTGTAGTGACACATCCTCATTTATTTCACGGGTCCAGTGGGTGGATGATCATGATATTCTGAAAGCTGCATCATTACAAACAGTGCCTTGGTAATTAACTCATTGTAGGTTGTTTCACTCACTCGAGAATATCTGGGTGCAATGTATTGGTACAAGTGGAACCACTAGATCAAAAGGTACATGCATCTTTAATTTGGATAGGCACTAATAAATATTTCTCTCTACAAGCTGTAAAGTTGTACCGGTTGGCAGGGAGCCATTTCTCAATGCTAGCCAACTCTTCTATGTTTGCCGATCTCATAGATTAAAAAACAGACTCTCACAGTGCTTCTAATTTGCTGAGTAGGTGCTGAGTAGTTTTTCATGAGCTAAAGGACCATTCATGTCTATCTCTTATCCTGTAAAGTGTATACAGCCTAGGTTCACTTGTTACAGAGGTTTGAGTTGATTTAACTGGCTTATATAGTTCTTTATAGAGTGCAGAACTTCCCCTTTGAGTTGTAATTGAAGATCCAAGTATCTTCTCCTTTGGTCACTGTCCCTAAGAATCTCAGTCCCATCATGGTGGCACCAACACCAGGACCTGCCAGTTTGTGGGGAAGAACCTGCATCTGCAGTGTCTGGGTTCCACTTAGCCTGGCCAGGCTTCCTTCCCCAGTCTTGGTGCCTTGCCCAGGGCCTGCTCCTCTGTGAAGTGTACTGAAAATTCCCACGCTAGCCTTTTCCTTGCCTGGGTGACAAATGGCCTCAACATCACATCCAACTCATGACTGATAATCACTACTTTTCTCATTGACAGGGCATGTCCGATACCATGTGCCATGACTTATCCATCATCACTAAGGTGTGCTGAATACTAACTATGTGCCAAGTACTGGTTAAGTACTTTACCTGTATGAATTCATTTCCTTCTCAGAAAATCTTATGAAGATATTGCTATTGTCACCAACCCACTTTACAGGGGACAAACGTGAGTTACAGAAATGTGAGGTGCTATGACAAAGGTAATATAGAGTCTAGTGTGAGGCCAGGAGTCAAAAGCAGGCAGTCCAGGCAACCATAGCCTCTCACTGCTACAGACCTCGGTAGGTATACCAGCAGTAGCTCAGATACTGTAAGTCACACACATGTGCACACATGCATGCAACACAGGGAAACTTCACTAATATTACACAGCATTGAAGAAAACATGTTGTGTTAATACCAAATAGCACATGGCCTCTTGCGGTTTGTATAAAACATGATATTATTCATCCGGCCACTCATCATCTATATTCTACTGAGAGTATGCAAAGCACACCTAAGTGTGGGGGAGGACCCATCCACTGCCAAAGCTGGGAGGCAAGGAGACATGGGAAGTCATAGTTAAAAAAACAGTTGGTACCTGGACTGGACACACCATCCCCCTTGAAAGCAATGCTATCATTAAACTTGTACCACTTTCAGAGTCAGAAATGTACCCAATTCCTCAGCACAGGTATGTGGCAGATGCAGGACAACTGTTGTGTGTTTTATCTGCATGGCCTTGTGCTATCAAAACCAACTTGCTGGATCCCAATTCCATCTCAAAGCTACACATCCAGGACCAGAGACCAAGTGGTTTGTCTGGCAGCATCATACACCATGCAGGCTGAGGCAGACTCTCTGCTCCCTTCTTATTCCTTTAGTGACCACAGGGCACAGGCTGTGTCTCTATTTTATCAGTTCCATTGAAACCGGCTGATGGGTTTTGAAAGCCAGAATCTGTCCCCATGGCTGACCAAGCAATTACTGCAGACAGGTATACCAAAACTCCAACCACTGGACTTTTAAGGGGTTTAGTCAATGTTTACTTTAAATGTACCATTGTACTTTGAATATTTAGGGTCCAATAGTCCAGACTGTGACTCATTTACTTTTAATGCAATCTGTCCAATATTTATTTTTAATCTATTGACTGGCAATTCATCCCTTGAGCTAAAGAATAATTCATTCATCAATCATTTCAAAAACATTTTCTGAGATCCTATTGTGCACTAGAAATAAAAAGACCAAAAGTGAGAGACAGATGGACAGACAGAGACAGAGATGTACAAGTATTGTGTAATCTGTAATCTCAGTCTCTGGGAAGCAGAAGCAGGAGCCTCTGTTGCAAATTTGAGCTCAACCTGGGCAAATTAGTGACTTAGTAAAAACCTGTTTCAAAAATTTTGAAAACAAGAGAAAATAAAAGAAAGGGCAAGGGAGGACCCTGAGTTCAATCCCAAGTACAAGGCAAGACAGATGAAGAGAGGGAGGGACAGAGGGAGGGAGGGACAGAGGGAGAGAGAGAGAGATTAAAAAAATAGTAGCAATAAGCACAAATGTCTTAGGAGGCCTCAGGATGATCCTCAGAGTTCAAACTAGACAAGGCAGCAAAAGAAATCTAGGGAGCCCACGACTGAATGATGGAGTTCCCAGGCTCAGGGTTACAAGGAAGAACCCAAGTGCGTGGAGGCCAGAAAGCATCACGGCTCCCCAGACCATAGGAAGCCAGCTGTGGCTCTGCCCCAAGAGGCCCTGGTTGAGGAGAGGCAGCCCCAGCAGGGACTGTGCTTGAAAGGCTTTGCCCCTGGGCTAAATGTCCAAGCCTGTAAGAAGTAAAAGCCACAGAAACCCTCACAGCAGGAGGAAGACTCAGCCAGGTACAGCTTCAGAGAGATGTCTGAAAGCGCTACATAGGTGACATCTTAATGTCCCCTCTAGACTCTTTTCAGTCTTTTCCCTCCCTCTTTCTCTCTGATTTGCTGTACAGTAAAACTGCTTAGGAAAGAAATAATTCATAATATGGTACAAATGACTGATAAGCTAATCAGCTATGTTTTGATAAGAGACAGAAATCTTAAGCAAAGGAATGAATTCAAATGTAGAATTGGGAAAAATCAAATTAAATTGGTGGGATAAGTATCTGGTAGGAGAGACTCCATTGGCATTTCCCAAATTATGCATTTAGGGATATATCTGCTGCTACTCTTATTAGCACAGAATCACACAGAAGCACGCGTGCATGTGCGCACACATGCACACACACGCACACATACACACACAGGCTCCACTGCCTTAGGGGGAGATAAGAGGCAAATAAGCTGCCTGAAAGCAGTGCTGAGGAGCAAGTTCTGACACAGATGGATTCACAGGGTGGCACTCTCCAAAGAACATCAGCCTTGGACAGCCCAGACTCTCCCAATGAGGCAAACAATGGAAGTGGCAAGAGTCCTGGGTAAGAAGAGCTCTAGATCCTCCTGGGAGAGTGTCCATTCCCGCAAATTCTATAGGAAGTAATAGAAGGCTACCAAAATTGCAAGTACACATATAATTGATCCAAAGACTCTACCACAGGAAGTTTAACACACACACACACACACACACACACACCTCAAAATCATTTCTATAGAAGATTATGAAGGCAATTATTTATACTACATAATTGAAAATGACATATATATTTATCAATTTGGGATTGAGTATCGTTATGGTTCAGGATTCTTGCAAGGTGAACAACATTGTACAGGACATGTCTTGTGATGGTATTGCATAACAAATCACCCAAGAATAACATACTACAAGTGGAGGAAATCTATCCACACTAAATACTAGGGATTCCAACTGAAGGCTTAGAGCTCATAACAGTGCTTCCCACCAGTCCAACTGGAGGCCTAGAGCCGACAACAAAGTTCAATGAAGACCCGCTTCATAGATATGTGCTGGAGAGACCCAAAGGTCAGTGGTAGAAACTAGGAAATCTACACCAGCAGGATGAAGGATCTGTGCTAGCAGGCTGAGGGATCGGAAGTGGAACTAGGAAGCAACACTCAAGGTAAGCACTAGAGCTTCCCCAAAAGTACCACAACCATCCTCAGCAACAGTGAGGTCCTAGCTCCTCCAGCGATGAGGAAAGCTGAGTTCCCATCAGGAAAGCCAATGCAATAGGCTTCATGAGGCGGAGCAGGGCACCATCTTCCCCTCCAGAGCCAGGAATCAGTGCTCAAGATGAGGACCCATGCTTTTGCAAAGTTCATCGGGAAAGCAGCATGACAACGTCCTCCAGCAGAACAGCCCAAGAGAACAAGCAGCTTCCAACAGCTCTGACAGTTTCTCGGAACAGCAATCCTAATGAGTTTTAGCAACTCCTCCTGTTCTGCCTTTATGCTGTTGGCAACAACCCTCAGATGAGCCTCCTGCACTCAGCACCATGCTAGTTTAATTCATCTGGGTGTAAGAAGCTGACCCCCAGTTAGCTATCCACCACAAGTAATTATGACTTCAGCATAAAATAGAACACCATGTAACTGCAGAAGAAACTGAGGAAACCCATTATGATCTACAAATCTAGCATTAAGTGGAAAACAGAAAATGCAGGGTGGTACCCACAGTGCATCCCATCCTCTCCCTCTGGAGAGAATTCAGTGTGTTTTTGTTTTTGCACACACAAGACAACTCTGTATGTGGCCTGCTAGCAAGAAGGGAAAGGGCTCGCTGAAAGGAGTCAACTTTGCCAACATTCCTTTCTGTATCTTTTAAATCATATAAATGGATTAGTTATTCAAAACTAAATATTTTTTTTTAATCATGACCTATCCTCAAATAGCTCACTGTCGAAACCAATGACCCGCCATTTTGCAACAGGGAGGAACTGGCTGTAAATCTCTGATGTGCTCAAATGTAGACAACACAGCTGGGAAGTGTTCCTCAGATTTCAGCCAGCGCTGCTTCCCAGGGGACCCTCCTGGTGGCCTATGACACCAAGTGTGTTCAGATGGTGATTGTCAGCATGGGGCTCAGACCAGTGTCCACACCCCACAGAACTTGCTCTGAGCCAAGGACATGGGGAATTGGCAGTGCCCTAACCCAGACCTCGTGGAGCTGTCTCTTCTCCCAGCAGCTGCTGATCCTCTCGACTGCCTGGGACCCTAGACCCTGCTCTGAACTGACTGCCATGCACTATGGTCTAGGGGCTCTTCTTACCAGCCCTCTTGGTAGGCCCTGAACAACTTGCAAGGGGTGATCAAATTATACAGTGAATGCCTAAATTTACACAATGGAGTACTATTCGGCTATAAAAAAAAATCAATTCAAGGCTTTTGTAGATAAAAGAAAGCAGCTAGAGATGAATTGGTAAATGAAATAAATCAGATCCACATGTGCAAACATCATGTTATCTCATTAGTGTGAGAATCTGAAAGAGTAATAAAAATCTAAAGGGTACAACAGATACTGTGAAAGGGAAAGAAATTTTCAATGGGAAGGAAAAAAACATGAGGAAAAGGGCAAATAAAAGAAAGGGAAAAGTTATATTAAGGTTTATATTCAGAATAGTTTGGGTAATTGCATTGTGCATTTCTGCTGGTCTTTTGAAAGGAGCAGTTAATGATTTTAGAAAAATTACTCTGATTTTTTTTCTTCCTCCTTAGAATTTCTTTTAACTTCCCTGTTATTGGTTTGTTTTTCTTTAAGCAAATCTTACACATTTATATCTGGTAATGTGAACAACAACTAACTTGAAGAGAGCATCATGCAGTACAGCAACCACTATTGAATTTCTATTACTTTGTTTAGTGAACGATTGTATCATTTCTAATGCTGATTGTTGTTGTATTTTAGAGAAGGGTCCACCGAGTCTCACTACATAGATCGGACTCATAGGGATCTGCCTGTGTTCAGCCTCCCAAGAGCTAGAATTACAGACGTGTGCCACCACACTCAGTCTCAATTGCCATCTCAGAGTGCCCCAGGGGTGGGGCTGGCACAGAAGGCTGGGAATCAAATCTCCGACCCCTGTATCTGCCTAGACAGGCGCTTTAATCTGCTGAGCTACTTAGCCAGCCCTTCTAATGCTGACTTTTATGACTATCTTGCATTCTTAAAAATAAACATTTAAAAGACCTATTAACCATTAATCTCCTCAAAATACCTGCCCACCCCCTTTGCTACAAACAGACTTGAGCTGTCATTCTTTTTTCTTTCTTTTTTTTTTTTTTTTTTTTTTTGGTGGAACCAGGGATTGAACTCAGACCCTTGTGCTTTCCAGAAAAGTGCTTATTCTACTGAGCCATCTCCCCAGCCCCTGAGCCATCATTGCTGCCACTGTCTGAAACAGCTTTGGAAGTCCTCTCTCCCAAGCATGGAAAGAGAGGAATTTCCAACATGTGATTAAGAATACAGTCAGTACTGCTGGCCAGTGCCATCCACAGAAAGGTAGGTTCACAGAGTCCTCATCCACCTTGTCCACCAGGTCCAGCACCTCACAACTTCTGTCTCTTCCCTAAAAGCAAAATGACCTCAGAAGGTGAACATTCTGACACAGTTCAGGGCTTGGGAGCAGCTTCAACATAACCAAGACAGTCAGGCAAGAAGACTCCAGAACTGCCCCTGGGAGCGGTTGGGAGATGGGATGTGCGCTTGAGGTGAGGGGGAGCCTTTTGAGTAGGGTTCATGACCGTGTATCTTATGACCATTTTTATTTGTACACACAGTGTATTTGTCTGTCGCACCCTATATGTATCACCCCTCTCTCCTAGGCTGAGAGAAAAAATAAGTAAGTTAAGTAAGTTTAGAGGACCACAGGGAAAGCATCTGCTCCCTTCTGGAAAGTGCTGGCAGAAATTGAGTCCAATGATTCTCTCCACACCATCAGACCAGGGCCCAAATCACGGACAGGTCTGTTTAGTTCTGGTCCATAACTGACTACATGGCCCCTTCTGTGTAGTTAAAAAATTGAAATCTCAACAATTAATTATTAATCATGCTTGCGGGGAAACAAATGAATGGCTTGCCCATCTACCATCCCCAAGCTCCCTCCACACATGGGTTTCTTCCTAGGAATATGAGGGGTCTCGCCCATATGCAGACCCCACACACCCCACCACATAGCAGACTGTGAGTTCGACCACCCACGAACCATGGCTGGGAGCGGAAGAGTCTCACCCTGAGGCAGGCCACATGCTTGGAGATTCTAGAGCCCCAGCTTGCCAACAGTTCTCAAGTTTTCCCACTAAACTTTTCTTCCTGTCCCAGCCCTTCCACCTGCCCCCAACTCTATAGTTGACTGCCCTCCTCATCAGTGCTCTTTCTTCGGGCTTCTTCCTCTGCACTTAAGAGCAGCAGCCCAGCCCTAAAAATAGCTCCCCGTTGATCCTGCCAGCTCTTTCATCTGGGATGCTGTGTCTTCTTCTGTTCACTTACAGAGCATGAAGAGGGAGATCATACTCCATCAAATTTAAGAATGAAGCAGTAATAGAAATGACAAACATGGTACTTCTAAGCCAGGCACTGAGCTGAGCGCCAAGCAAGCAGAAGGCACAAATATTGTGCCGTGAGTTGCTTTTCTCTCCAATGATAGTCTCCAAACATAGACTACGATGGGATCCACCACAGCCCCATCTCCATGATGACAGTAGTCACCTGTGCAGCCATATAGCCTGTGACAGTGCACAACAACCACACTCCACAACAAGCCACAGCAAACCACCAGTCTCTCCCCTCCATCCCCAGGCAAACATCTGACAATGCTCGCTCCATTTTATTCTTAGGCCATCAAAATCCCACCCTGTTGTCAGTGTCGGCCATGTGGATGAGTCACGGCCATTTCTTGACCATTTTGCTCTCTGTGAAAGCCTGAGAGAATTTTTCTCTCGGTGACTCTCCTTAGGCACATTCTACATCGTCAGTCTCTTACCTCTGTGGCGCCATAATCTCCTTGATCAGAAAATTTAGGACACCACTGAGTTACAGGATGTCACAGTAGAGGTTCTCTTATGTCCTGAATCCTCACTGACCTTGAAGGACTAGGGCCAAAATATTGGCTCTCCTTGTAGACTCTCTATTACTCTAATTTTTGTTCTGTATACTTTAGTTGTTAAACATCCAGAAGTGAAGCTTAATGATATTATTGCCCTGTAACAGAGCCAGATGGGCTTAACATCATTATCTGTCTGTATATCAAACACCTTAGACATAACGTGGAACTGCTATTTTCCAACAACCATAGATATTCTAAACTTTGTATACCTACAGAATATGAAAAAAAAATTCCAACTTTAACATCTCTCCTGCAGCCACATCACTTGTGCTTAAAAACTCAAGCTCAATATGGAGCTAATCAACACTGCTACTCAACAGCCACAGCAGCAGAATTAGAAAGAGAAGGAAATACACAGAAAGGAAGGTGGCTTTCAAAACACTTACTTCTACCTAGAGATTCAACAAAACGATCCTGATCAAATTCAGCTGCCTGGGATGGGGACTTCCAGCAATATTTACAGAGATTCCTCTCTAAGACCCACATAACTCCTTCATGATGGTCCCTGATCACTGCACCTCATGGTCACCCTTTAGAATGACTTAGCTGGCCAACCTACTCCAGGAGCACCTTCACTTGGTCTGCCTGTCTGAAACCTTTCTCCCCACTCATGGGGAGAAAGTCTTCTTCATCAGACTGTTTGTATTTTAAATAAAAATTTGCTACTAAAACAGCTTCCTCACTTCTCTATGTTTCCCATTGATACATGGGAAGGCCAAGAAGTATTCAAGCAATGTAGTCTTCATGAACGGGTGAAATAATGAATGATCAAGAGATGCTCAGGACAGACCTGGGTATATGTCAGGAGCAAAACACACACTTAGCATGCATGAGGCGCTGAGTTCCATTCCCAGGACTGCAAAGACTACAAAAATGAAAAAGAAAACCTTAAGTCATAAAGCTTATTTTTGCCTATCAAGCATTATTTTGTGTTGGTTTTGTGTGTGTGACTTTTTTAAAAAAGGACTGTTCCCACACTGACAGAAATGTAGCATCCTCCTCCTATTCTGAGCATCCTCCTACTACTCTTGGCAATACAATTTTTCAAAACGCTCTCTCAGGGCTGGGGAGATATAGATCAGTAGTCTAAGAATCTGCCTAGCAAGCGCAAGAGCCCACTGCATGCTGTGCCAGCCTGGAATGAAACTGGGTGTGATGGTGCAAGCCTATAATCCCAGCACTTTGGAGGCAGAGACAAGTGGATCACTATGAGTCCAAGCTGCATAATGAGACCCTGTTTCAAATAAATAAATAAATAAATAAATGTTTGTTTGTTTGTTTGTTTTTAAAAAAAAAAAGCTCTTTCACTTTTAGGACTTACCATTGTAGAACTGGGAATGGTGGTACATGCTTGTAATCCCAACACTCTAGGAAGCTGAAGAGTGAAGATACTAAGAGACCAACCTGGATAATTTAGTGACTTACCAAGACCTTGTCTCAAAAAAAAATAATGATAAAATAACAGCTGGAGGTTTAGCTCAGTGTGAAGATCCTGGATTTAATTCTCAGTACTGAAAGGAAAAAAAAAAAATAAAAGCCAAAATAGAAGGGGAAAAAAAGAAAGAAAATCTTACAGAAACACTTCCAAAATTTAAAAGTATTAAAGCTCAGCAATAAAGAATTATTAAGTAAATGATGGCAAATAGCACTATCACTTAATGAGATACACAGCTATTAAAAGTATTCAATCCATATAATAAATACCAGGTGAGACAAAGAAGCACCTAAACTTCGAGTACGGGGATGATGCCTATGTAAAACCTGTAGAAATGTGTTTGGGAACTGTGGAGAGATAGATTTGAGCTTTGGCTCCCAAGTTTCCAGACTTTAAGTGGGTGTCCGTGTTCAACGTTTTTACAGCAGTTACACTTTGCTGACAGTTCTGTACCTTCCCTGTACAGAAATAAATGGAGTAAGTGAGGCCAGTGGTGATTAATCCCTGGAACAAGGATATACTGTGTGGAAAGCCAGAGGGCGAGTCCAGGAAAAGAACCCTCTGGAAAACAGTATTTCTTTCAAATTCAATTAGGATGATGCTCTAAGCCCAGAGGTAAATCGTTCTGCTTAAAAGTTTTTGTGCCAACTGTTTCTTAATCATATTTTACTTCTACCATCAGATAAGAGCTATAGTAAAAAATTCTGGGTTGGTTTTCCCCAGGTTGCAGGTTACATCCACTTACTTTAACAATGAAGACAGCTCATTTCATAGGCAGATTATAGAGAAGGAGGAAAGGGAGTGCAATGGCTGAAATAGGGAGGTGTCCCGTGAGTGTAAGGCATGCAGCCCGTGCCGAGGTGCAGAACAGCGGTGTTTCGTCTTTGCTTTCTGAAGTTTTGGTGCCAGGCTAATGGCACATGCATTGGGGTGGCAGTCTCTTCATCTTTCTCCCCCAGATGTAGATGTTCAGCCCAGGTGTTCTTTCTCTTGTCTCCTAGGAATCTTCATAGTGCTTTCTTCTTCCCAGGATTGCCTAGCAATGTTTCCATGTTCCCTGGAGCTCACTGCCACCCTTTATATCCATGCACCTGCTGATCCCAACCCCTACCAAAGGCCCTCAGGGAAGAGTGAGCCTAGCTTCCTGCTCATGGGTCTTTAGTACAAAACCAAATGCACCTTAATGGGTTGATTTCTTTTTTTTTTAATTTCTTTTTTAATTAATTGATTGATTTTTGAGACAAGGTCTCACTGAGTCACTAAATTGCCCAGGCTGGGCTCATATTAATTTGGCAGTCATACAGATAGGAGCATGTAGAGTGTCTACAATTCAATCCTTAATCATATTTTACTTCTACCATCAGATAAGAGCTACAGTAAAAAATTCTGGGTTGGTTTTCCCCAGGTTGCAGGTTACATCCACTTACTTTAATAACTCAGCAGGGTCTATACATAGATACCCTCTTGGCTTCCAAGATGAGCTAATTCTGTACCTTCCCTGTACAGAAATAAATGGAGTAAGTGAGGCCAGTGGTGATTAATCCCTGGAACAAGGATATACTGTATGGAAAGCCAGAGGGCGAGTCCAGGAAAAGAACCCTCTGGAAAAAGTATTTCTTTCAAATTCAATTAGGATGATGTTCTAAGCCCAGAGGTAAATTGTTCTGCTTAAAAGTTTTTTGTGCCAACTGTTTCCCTAGAGCAATAGGCCTATGAGAAGATACCTTCAATTGTACCAGCTTTTTGTATTCTTCACAATTAGCCTATCTCCAATTATATAAACACCCTCATGATGACAGTCTAGTTATTGGAGTATTCTAGGAAAATGAAGGTTACTTTAACTTTGAGAGCTGGTTGTAGCACAAAACCAGACTGAAGATTATACGGATATATAAAAAAAACAGAGTAATGCCATTGTCTGCTTGCCTTAAATTATTTTATTAGAAGGAACATATTAATTATAATGAAAGCAAACTTGAACCCTGCGGGTTTCTAAAGAAAATTCCTTTGTAGTATCATGGCAGGATTTCCCACCATTTTTCTCTTTCTGATGAAATTAACTCCCCACGGTTGGCCAGCAGGATAATCTCATTTTAGCCAATGAGCTTGGGAGCTGCTGTTGACCTCACAAAGGGAGAGACAAGTATCTGCAGTCATGGCAACCACTCTCTCCTTGCCGATCATCTCTGGACCCTTCCGCCTAATGACAGACACCGGCTTGCTTCTTAGATGATTAATCTTTTCCCCTGTGACCCTCCTTGAATACATTAGCCAAACAAGTCTGATAAATTTGTTTATCCCAAGACAATCATTAGAAAATTACCTGCAAAAGTAATTCTCAATAGAGCAGTTTATGAATGGAAAGCCATATGGCTGATAAAAACAGAAATAAGCAGTGAAATCTTAGGCTGTATATCACAAGTTGGGAAAGTTTCTCCTCTCTAAGCTTTATCATGTTGTACTAAATCCCCAAAGCACAGTGGCCTGAAAACCGTTTTACATGAGTAAAGCAACCTTTCTCTAGCCACTAGTTGTTCCTCCACCCAGCATCCAACTCCGCAGGCCTACTGTGTGCTTGCTTCGGGCATGCACCAACAACTGTGAGCTCTCTCTGCCTACCACTGTGTTGCAGCCCAATGGGAGGAGACAGATGTGTTCATAGATGATTACAGCACACCATAAAGGTGGAAGACAGAGGGCTCTGGGAGCAACTGCAAGGGATGGATAACTACTTTTCAGAACCAACAAAACTCTACTCTAGTGACATTCATACCAGGTGAAAAGGGATGGGCAGGATTTTGCCAAGAGGGAGAATACTTTAGGCAAAGAGAGAAACATGATTGAAGCATGTGATTGACTCCTGGGTCAAAAAAAAATAATGATAATAATAATAATAATAAAGTCTGGGGGCTGGAGAGATGGCTCAGTGGAATAAGTGCTTCCCTGGCAAGTGCAAGGGCCTGAATTCAATCCCCGGTTCCGCCAAAAAATAAATAAATAAATAAATAAAAATAATAAAGTCTGAATCTGCAGAATATTGGCCACATCTTATCACAGAAAATGAGACTGGAAGTGTGCATCAAGCCAGGGTGAAGTGGCTGCAGGGTGGCCGGAGTATGGTACAGTCTCAAGAAGACTGAGACAATGAGGATGTAAGGGAGCAGGTCTTCTGAGGCTGACTCAAGAGAATACATTTGTCAGTGTGCCGATAGCAGTGACCTGACTCAGAGAAGGCACAAGAAGACCATGAATGTCTGTGGTCACCACATAGCTGGTGTGGCCCATCTGGACATAGCCACTCACTGGCCCATCATGCAGGGTCAGTTCTGTGAGCAAGAGGCAGGGCTCCATCCTCGTGTG
This sequence comes from Ctenomys sociabilis, assembly GCA_004027165.1. NCBI lineage: Eukaryota > Metazoa > Chordata > Mammalia > Rodentia > Ctenomyidae > Ctenomys > Ctenomys sociabilis. The sequence goes on from PVKA01003846.1 coordinate 99,750, forward strand.
TTTGAGAAATGTAAAACAAGGAAAGGTATTTGAAGTCTAAGGTGAGACAATGATACAGTATACCTGACTGATCCAGCAGGGTTAGAGAGAGAGATTAATATGAAATAAACTTTGTAAAGACCAATGAGTGAGGGCCAGCAGCCAAGGCAACAAGAAGCTAGACAGAGACACTGGGGTGGTAGCACCGCTGAGCTCATGCCTGAGGAATGGACACATAAAGCCCAGCGTTAGAAACACAGAATGGAACAGAAGGGGCTGCACAGCCTACCTGTAGTTGCTCATGTTCTCCAGTCTAATTCCAGAGCCCCTCAGGGGACCCACTTCAGGGCCAGGCCTGGGTCCTGGGTCTGCAGATTTCTGTGTCTCCAGGTCTGTCTGAGGATCCCAGCCCTCCTCGCATTCCCGAAAGAGGGCAACTCGCCACAAATGTTCCCCACAGGGGCCTTGGAAAGAAGCCAAGTCTGAAGTCAAGGGGTCTCTGTCTTCTAAATTTTCAATAGTGTGTGCTAGATTTTAAATTTAAGTACTTTTAAACATATTTTTAGATTATAGGTTGGGTATGGTGGTAGATGGCTATAATCCCAGCACTGGGATACTGAGGCAGGAGGATTATGTAGGCAAGGCAGCCTACATAGTGAGACGCAGTTTCAAAAACCAGAGTAAAACAGAACAAAAAGTCATCTCCCAACTGTGTCCCTGAGAAACACATTTGCAGGAAGCTGGACACCATCATCGGAAGAGTTTGGAAAGAGCCCGCTCTGTACCAGGCCCCAGCCACACCCCACAGGAGTCATTTTACCCTGGCAGCAACCCAGGAAGGTGGCTCTGCTATCTTCTCCATTTGTTCCTTTTTTTTTTTTTTTTTCTGCAACTGAGGATTAATCTCACATCCTTGCGCTCATGCTTATTCTGCCGAGCAGTCTCTCTAGCTATCTTCTCCATTCTAACAATGAGAAAGCAGAATTAGGAACATTTGTCTTTGCTTTTTTTCAGCCAGTTGGGAAGATGGTGGATATTCAGACAGAGCGCGCCTACCAGAAGCAGCCGACTATCTTCCAAAACAAGAAGAGGGTCCATCTGGGAGAAACTGGCAAAGAGAAGCTCCCTCGGTACTACAAGAACATCGGCCTGGGCCTCAAGACCCCCAAAGAGGCCATGGAGGGCACCTATATTGGTAAGAAATGCCCCTTTACCGGTAACATCTCCATCCGGGGGCGGGTCCTGTCTGGCGTGGTTACCAAGATGAAGATGCAGAGACTCTCTCTGCTACATCCACAAATATAACTGCTCTGAGAAGCGCCACAAGAACGTGTCGGTGCACCTGTCTCCTTGCTTCAAGGATGTCCAGATCAACGACATTGTCACAGTGGGAGAGTGCAGGCCCCTGAGCAAGACAGTGGCTTCAACGTGCTCAAGGTCACCAAGGCCACCGGCACCAAGAAGCAGTTCCAGAAGTTCTGACGTCACCTGACCACCTCCCAAGGGGAATAAAGTTATTGTGACTCTTAAAAAAAAAAAAAAGGAACATTTATCTTTTAGAAAAACATGGACATACTGTTATAATTTTAGATAGACTTGCCATTCTTTAAAGATAAAAAAAATGTAGAATATCTTTAACATTTTATCTTTAAAAAGATTTTTAAAATGTGCAATATCTTTAATCATCTGCAAAACACAAACAAAAGCTACATCCAGGTTCCATCTCACTCCAGTCAAAATGCCTATCCTTAAGAATACAAAAAGCAATAATTAAATAAATACTAGCAATCAAGTGGAGAAGAAGGAGCGTGTATACACCGTTGGGGAGGATGTAAGTTAACACACGGAAATCAGTATGGAGGGTCCTCAAAAGGTGAAAATAGAACTGTCCTGTGACCCAGCTGTTCCACTTCTGGGCAGAGATTTAAGGAAATAATGCCAACATCGTAACAGCATCTGCCTGTTCAGGTCTGCTACACCACTGTGCACAATAGTGCACTATCGGACAGGCCTGGGCAAGCATCAGAAAGTGAAGAGATAAAGTATGGGGGGCCAGCGAGATAGCTCAATGGAGTAAGCGACTGCTTAGGCAAATGCAGGGACTGGGGTTCCATCCCTGGGATCAAATGCCACACTAGCCCTGCCTTTGGACACACTGAGCCATTGACCAAGTGGGGGGGGGGCTGAAAACAGGAAGATCACCATGAGTCTGATCTGCAGAGTGAGACCCTGTACCAAACACATAAAAAAGAGCAAGCATGATATACAGTAGGCTTCAAGCCAGAGATGCAAGGACAGCTCAACATATGCAAATGAATAAATGAAATACAACACATAGACAGAAGCAAGTACAAAAACCATAAAATCATCTCAATAGACAGAAAAAGCCTTTGACAAAATTCAACAAACATTGGTGATTCAACCCAGAGCCAGACCTGGTGTGTGAGTGGAACTGCCCGGGGCCCACTATATCCCCATTCAACCCAGAACCCAGGCCTGACATGTGAGTGGAACTTCCTCTATCAGACAGGCCTGGTGTGGAACCCTACAGCAGAACACCCTGCAGAGAGCCTAGAGGTGGGACTCACCCAGCTGATCCCTGAGCAGAACATTTTGCCAGAGTGGCACAGCGGGTTCACCTCCAAAGGGCTGCAGCAGGAAGAAGTGGAGCACAGCAGCCAGACCCAACCCACACCCACCTGGACAAGTTTGAACTTGGTAAATCCAGACCTGGTGCTAAGATAATAATATCAAAGCTCTACATCAAAGGTCAAAAGACAGTGCTATACAAAATGTCAAATGGAAAGAGCAAAATGTATGATCAGGCCCCGAGCTCACCCAGAACAAATGCAGCAGACAATAATATAGAAGAAATTAGAAATCACACATCTCAGATCTCTAAAATAACAGCATCTGAAGGAAAGAAACAACTGCTGAAATGTATAAAGGAAATCAGATCAGAAATAATTTCTGAAGTAAAAAAAGAAATAACTGTAATGAAAGATGTACTAAGAGCTTCTGAAGAAGACACTGATAAAAAAAATAGAGGCAAATAGAAAAATGATGGAATCCTTGAATGAGCAATATAGGAAAGAAATAGAGTGTATGAAGCAGATTCAAAGTGCTATACAGGAAATTAAAACCTCAACTACAAGCTGGCAAAACTGTTTGAATGAAAGTGAAAATAGACTTTCAGACCTTGAAGACACTGTTGCAGCTAGTGAAAAGGTAAGAAAAGATCTCATAAAAACAACTAGGATGCAGGAGAAAATAATTCAATATCTGAAAGATGATGCAAACATGAATAATAGTAAGAATACCAGGCATCAATGAGAAAGAAGAAGTCAATACAAATGATACAAAAAGAGTATGGACAGAAGTAACAGCAGAAATCTTCCCAAATATGGGGAAACAATCTGACATTCAGGTAACTGAAGCATATAGAACTCCAAATAACATCAGCCCAATTAAAACCACACCCAGACATATAATAATCAAGATCCCAGAAACTCAGAACAGGAACAGTATATTAAGAGCCACTAGAGAAAAGAAACAAGATCACATTTAAAAGAAACCTATCAGAATAATGGCAGATTTCTCTTCACAAACCATCAAGGCAAGAAGAGCACAGGAGGGCCAGTGGTATAGCTCAGCAGATTAAGTGCTTGCTTAGGTAAGCACAGGGGCCAGGGTTCGATCCCTGGCACCACGTGCTGTGCTGGCACTGCCTTTGTGATTGCTGAGTCAGTGATGGAGTCTGGGCATGGTGGCACATTCCTGTAATCCCAGCACTAGGGAAGAAGAAAACAGGAGGATTACTATGAGTCTGAGCTGCATAGTGAGATCATGAACAAAAAAAAAAGAAGAAGAAGAAGAGCATGGAGCAAAGTACTTCAAGTCTTGCAAGAATACAAATTCCAACCAAGATTGATATACCCTGCAAAACTCTTTGAAGTTTAATGGAGAAGAGAAAAATTCCCATGACAAAGAAAAACTAAAGAATTTCATGATGGCAAAGCCAACCCTACACAGGCTACTAAAAGATATTCTAGAGAAGGACCAAAACGACCACAACTCCATGAATGAGAATGAAAAAAGCCCACCAAATAGGGCAAACAAACACAGGAGGAAAGGAGCTATACAAAATCAGTCTTTCAATTCTTCTTCTGTATACAGCAGCAAAATGTTTACATAAGCACACTCTACATCCAATGGGGCATGATTCTACCTGCTCTACAGGGTGGATATCAAAGAAATAGCAGTGGCTCAGTCCCATAAGTGGCACCTGGCCACCAGTAAGTGTCATGGACACTATCCATGTCTGTGACACACTAGAACTTTGTGCAATATCCTACCCCCAAACTGATAGAAGTGCTGGTCATTTATTTGCCATTCCAGTATTTATGTTATATTTCATTCTTAGTAATTCTTTATTATTATGAAATTTTTTCTTAAAGTGTTTTGAAATATTTAATTTTTAATTAATATTTAATTTATTTTCTGAATATGATTTATTCTTAATTTTTGTTTTAAGATTTATACTGTACCTTTGACTTACAATCTATTTATAAGCCATGGTATGACATTTTCTCCTAGTATTAGAAACTTTAAGGAGTATATTTCTGTTTTCCATTAACTTTATATTACTTCTTTCTTGTCTTTTTTTTTTTTTTTGAACTACAAATGTCAATCAGACAGTTTCAAGACACCTTAACCATACAGATTCAATAAACTAATACATTACAAACTGTTTTCATAATGTTTTGGTATTGTACAAGGTGCATACATGATATTATATTTACAGATATTATTTTAGCAGATATCTCTTATCAGTGAATTAAGAGTGTAGCTGCTTACTTATCTTATTTTTTATACCTGAATTACATCAAAAATTCAATAATTATGTTCCTAGTGGATGACCATAGTACTAGAAGCCGACATAATATCCTTTCCAACCATGATTAGTGCACATCTTGCCTCTCATAGAATTATGTAGAAGCACAGCATTATCTATCCCAACTGTACTGTCTATACACACACATCATGATTTTTTCTTTCTACACCCCTTCCTTTGTCTACACCTGTCAAAGGTGGGCACTCCATTGTCATTCAACTAACTTAGGTGCTTGAACTCGACATGACAATCCAACACAGTCCAGCGTTCCACAACAATAGTGAGTTATTCAAAGAAGTTGTGGACCATAGTCATTTACAGCTCAGCTTAATATTATGGCCTCACGATGTATACTTCATTTTTATACTTTTCTGCTGGATGGTTAAGACCCAGATAGATCAAGACTTATATACCAAAACATGAACTTTATATTTCCTATGTGGTCAGTGAAGTCCTCTCAGGGTTTACCTTGTCCTGTACATTATTCTGTAGTTCCTTTGTCTCATCCAGGTGGATGAGTCACAGCCAATGCTTGACCAGTTTGCTCTCTGTGAGAGCATGAGAGAAAGTTTTCTCTTCATGTGACTCTCCCCAGGCACACTATAGAACTTCAATCTCTTTCCTCTGTGGCTCCATAATCTCCTCGTTCAGAAAATTTGGAGCTCACCTGAGTTTCATGATGTTGCAGTACAGGTTCTCCTATGTCCTGAGTCTTCGCTGACCTTGAAAGGCTAGGTCCAAAATGTTGGCTGGCCTTGTGGCTCTTCTATTTCTTCAACTCTGACTTGGGATCTTAGGTTGTTAACCATCCAGAAGAAAAGCTGATTAGTATCCTGCAGCTTATGC